>RWGY01000028.1:0-123472 GCA_007726485.1 Eragrostis curvula
CCTCCTTCATGATCACACATTAGCAACACCATTGCTGATGCCGAGTCATGGTTAGTTCCTGAGAAAGCTGCGTCTGTATTGCATTTGATCCACCCGACCGTCTTGGTACTTGTTACCTCGGCACATTAGTCTTCTCCTTTTGTGTCAACTGTCAGAGATCAAAAGGCAGTATGACGCGCCCAGCAGATGGCGTGTTTCATATATAGGTATTCGTGCTTCTCCACACTAACATGTTGGACAGAAAGCAACTGGTTCGGTGTGTCGCTGATGCAAAATATAAGTTAGAAGGAATTCATTTATCACCGTCCACTAAAACACTTTTACCTTCGGCAGATATTTGGATCATGGGAGCAACGTGGTTAGCGAGATCGATCTAAGAACACGCAGAGGGTTTTTACTGGTTCAGGTCTCCCGAAGGATAAAAACTCTACGTCCAGTGTGGTTCTTGTATTATGTGACAGCCTTTACGTTAGGGTTTCGCAAGATGCCAGATTCTTTTCCCCGTAGGGATTACATGAATATTTATAGGCCTTTTACCGCCTATCAGAGTCCTTCCTAATTACAATACTCCTTTTCCGTATCCAACAGGGAGATCGTATCCTTCCCGCAAACTATGCAGTGCAAGGCAAGTCTTCGGAAAAGTCTTAAAATAGTATTCGGAAACAGGCTGTTCTGGATATCTCTCGTCGTTCTGTTCTCTTGGATTCTCCTGTTCATGGCAAGGCCACTCTTTCAGCTTTCCTTGTTAACTCCCTCGAGACCGTCAGTGCGTCAGGCCATTGGCAAGAGTCTGGATGTGATTCCTGTGGTGTGTGAGTACCCAGATGTATTCCCAGATGATTTGCCAGGCATGCCACCAGATCGAGATGTGGAGTTTCGCATTGATCTGCAGCCAGGCACATCACCTATCTCCAAGAGACCGTACAAGATGCCCCCTAATGAGTTAACAGAGTTGAAGGTGCAGTTGAAGGAGCTTTTGGACAAGGGTTTTATTCGTCCAAGCTTTTCACCTTGGGGTTGTCCAGCCTTGTTTGTGAAGAAGAAGGATCAGGCTCTCAGGCTATGTGTGGACTATAGGCCACTGAATGCTGTGACTATCAAGAACAAGTATCCGTTGCCTCGCATTGATATCTTGTTTGATCAGCTAGCTAGAACTAAGGTGTTCTCCAAGATTGATCTTTGTTCTAGTTATTATCAGATTAAGATCCGTGTAGAAGACATCTCGAAGACTTCTTTCTCTACCAGATATGGACTCTATGAGTACTTGGTGATGTCTTTCGGGTTGACTAATGCACCTACTTACTTCATGTACCTGATGAACTCAGTATTCATGCCAGAGTTGGACAAGTTTGTCATGGTTTTCATTAACGACATTCTGATCTATTCAGAGACAGAGGAGGACCATGAGCAGCACCTCCGTATTGTGTTGCAGCGTCTGCGAGATCACCAATTGTACGCTAAGTTCAGCAAGTGCGAGTTCTGGCTTTGAGGTGCCTTTTCTTGGCCATGTTATCTCAGCCGAGGGCATTGCTGTTGACCCAAGCAAGGTGCAGGATGTTCTGGATTGGAATGCACCTAAGACTGTCTCTCAGATTCGCAGCTTTTTGGGTTTGGCTGGTTATTACCGTCGGTTTATTCCGAACTTCTCTAAGATCTCCAAGCCCATGCCCGAGCTGCTGAAGAAGAGTGTGAGGTTTGTGTGGAGCCCGTAGTGTGGTGAGGCGTTCCAGAATCTGAAGAAGCTTCTCACTACCGCTCCAGTTTTAGCTCAGCCTGATATCACTAAGCCATTTGATGTGTATTGTGATGCTTCTGGTACTGATCTTGGTTGTGTGCTGATGCAGGATGGTAGGGTGATTGCTTATGTCTCTCGGCAGCTTAAGCGACATGAAGAGCATTACCCCGCCCATGATCTGGAGCTTACGGCTGTTGTACTTGCTTTGAAAGTATGGCGGCATTATCTGTTGGGAAATCTGGTGCACATTTATACATATCACAAGAGCCTCAAGTACATATTCACGCAGTCAGATCTGAACATGCGTCAGAGGAGATGGTTAAAGCTGATCAAGGACTATGATTTGGAGATTCACTGTTACCCAGGGAAGGCTAATGTGATTGCTGATGCTTTGAGTCGCAAGGCTCATTGCAATAATCTCATCGCTGCTCCTTATGAAGAGGCAGAGCCCAATCTTCGAGTGTATGTTTATGGCTCTTTGGCCAATATATCACTTGTTCCGACCTTGCGTGATGAGATTGTGGCAGCACAGAAGAAGGATGAGAAAGTGGGTCACCTCAAGAGCAGACTCAAGCTCAGGGAAGCTAGAGTCCAGTGTTTCAGAGAGGATAAGGATGGAGTTCCATGGTTCAAGGACAGATTGGTGGTTCCTAAGGACTTTGAGTTGCGCATGAAGATTCTTGATGATGCGCACATGTCCAAGTACTCTATCCACCCTGGTAGCAGCAAGATGTACTAGGACTTGAGGAGTCGCTTCTGGTGGACCTACATGAAGCGGGAGGTCGCACAGTACGTTTCTGAGTGTGACACTTGCAGGAGGGTCAAGGCAGAATATGTTAAGCCTGCAGGTTTACTTCAGCCTTTGAGTGTTCCTGTTTGGAAGTGGGAGGATATTAGCATGGATTTCATTGTTGGCTTACCTCTCACATCACAGAAGCATGACTCTATTTGGGTGATTGTTGATCGACTGACCAAGTCTACTCACTTCATTCCAGTGAAGACAGGGTACACTGTAAAGAAGTATGCTAAGTTGTACATCGCCCGCATTCTCTGTCTACATGGAGTGCCCAAGACTATCATTTCTGATCGGGGACCTCAGTTTGTTTCTCGTTTCTGGGAGCAGCTGCATGCTTCCTTGGGCACCACATTGATTCGCAGTGCAGCTTATCACCCTCAGACCGATGGCCAAACAGAGAGGGTAAATCAGATTTTAGAGGATATGCTTCGAGCCTGCTTGATACACCATGGCAAGTGTTGGGATGATAGCTTACCCCTGGCAGAGTTCTCATACAACAAGAGTTATCAGGAGAGTATCAAGATGGCACCATTTGAGGCTTTATATGGACGTCGTTGTCGGACTCCCCATAATTGGGTTGAGGCCGGCGAGAGAGTCATCTTCAAGTCAAAGCCAGCTGCTGCAGTAGAGGAGACTGATGAGGAGGTCATTCCCACACCAGATTTAGTGGCAGCAGCAGAGGAGACTATTCGCCGCATTCAGTCCAACTTGAGAGCAGCCAAGTCTAGACAGAAGAGCTATGCTGATAGAAGACGCCGACCGTTGGTGTTTGCAGTTGGCGACCACGTATACCTTCGTGTCTCTCCCATGAAGGGTGTACGTCGGTTTGGTGTCAGAGGGAAGCTAGCACCCCGATACGTTGGACCATTCCGGATATCTGAGAGGTGTGGACCTGTTGCTTATAGATTGGAGTTGCCCTCCAACCTCTCCGGTGTTCACAATGTGTTCCATGTATCGCAGTTGAAGAAATGTTTGAAGGTTCCTATAGACAGAGTGGTCACTGTTGTTGAGCAGCTTGAGCTAGATTTGACCTAACCCGAGCAGCCTGTTTGTATTGTTGATCAGAAGGACCGAGTCACCGGAAAGAGCACTACCAGATTCTATAAGGTGCAATGGAGCAACCACTCTGAGGCCGAGGCCACTTGGGAGACAGCGGAGCTCTTGAACTCCTATTTTCCCGGTTTTCTACCTCCGAGGTGCGTTATTTAGCTGTTCCATTTTTGCATCTTATTCGTCGCTCTTTCGCCCTTTGTTTTTCCTCCTTTCTCATTAATCTCGGGACGAGATTCTTTTAAGGGGGGAGGGCTGTGACATTCCGTGTCACTGAAGACCAGATTTGAGCAGAAGAACACCCCTTGCAAAAGAATTCCAAATTCAAAATTCATATTTCAAATAATGGCCAAACACATGCTTGTGAAGCAACTCAAATTTTTGCATAACAACTTGAGCAACCAAAAATACCAGTGGATAGCCCTTCTAAAATAAGAATTTTGGAGAATTTATGGTGATTTTAGAAAATCTTTTAACAGCTCAAATAAAACCCCAAACTAGAAAAAGTGATCAATTTTGAAATGTTGCCATTTGAAATTCCTTTGGATTCCAGATGTGCATGCTGGCCAGTGGATAGTACTTTTCAAGAGATTTCCAATGGTACCAAATTTGCCATTTTTGGAGCTCATTTGCTAGCTCAGTTTGTGTGCACAATATTGGGGAATTTCGCAGTTTGAATAAATTGGAAAATTCAAAAGATGCACGATGGCCCGCATGTCAGCGACGTCGTCTCACTGTGCGCGTCGGAGCTTTAGCTCCACGTCGCCGCTGGTCGCCGGAGCCACGCTCCGTACTCCTGCTCCGCTCGTCACCGCGCCGGAGCGTCCACAACACGAACCCGCTCCTCTCCCAGCTCCCTCCTATCCATTTCCCTTTTCCCCGTCGCCCAAACCCTAGTCTCCCTGCCGCCATTGCCGCGTCCGAGCTCGAGCTCGTCGTCCTGCCACGCCAGAGCACCACCGCGCCAGCTGTAGTTTGAGGAGCTGCACGGGGATGACGTGAAGCCATTCAGGACCATTCCTTTCCTCCTTGCGTAGCCCAAGCCAGGGAATCTAGCTCGTCCTCGCCATGGCCGACGGTTGAGCACATCCGGCCTCACCGTCGATTCTGGCCCCTCCGGTAGGTGGTTCTTCAATTGCTCACATGCGGGGGTAGAAATCTTCGTCGCGTGCACCCTCGACCTCACTCTTTTCCTTCTTTCACAGTGGAGCCGCCGGATTTGAGCTTTTCCCCTCCGCCGGACTTCTGTGTCGCGAGGAGCTCCCCGCTCCGAACATCTTCCCGGCCTCCTCATCGTCGACCTGTTGGTTTCCGAGGTGCACGTCATCTCCGTGAAGCCTAAGCAGCAACACGTGCAGCTCCTCGTCGACTACCGCACGCTCGCGACGTCGCCGGCTACCTTCTCTCCGCAGCCGCTCGTCGCCGACCTCACTCCGGCCACTCCCGCGCCCTTCCGCTCGTCGAGGTGAGACCGTCGTGTCGCGCCCTACCTCTCCGCCTAAACCTCGCGACAAATGGCCGCCGGGAACACTTTTCCGGCGAGCGCACCGCCGCTCTCCGGCGATGGCTCCGGCCAGCGCACCGTGGGCCACAGCGCCGGGATCTCGTGCGACAACGCCGGATCCGGTGTGACCGCGCGTGTAGCCCAGCGTGCGTCCTCGCACGCAAGTGGCTGGATCTGGTGTGGCCAGCCCAGATCCGGTGCGGACCGATCTGTGTGCCCCCTCGTGTGGCCCAGATCTGATTCGTCCGCACATTTTAATCCTTTTTCTGAATATCTGTAAATCCCAGAAATTGCCTGAAGCTTGTAAAATCAATAGAAAAATAAATATACATCAGAAAAATGTGAATCTGGTTTTGTTTGATCCCCCATAACATGCTCTGTCCAATAAAAATGTCAGATCACATAAGGCACATTTTCTGTTTTCTGTATAAATACATTTGAGCAGATATTGTTTAATTCATAACAAATTACCTGTTACTCCATAAATCCAGAACTATGGCATTCTTGTTAAGATATTAATAAAATACTTACAGAACATTTTTCCACTGTCATATGCTTCCTAAATGTTTTCTTATGATTTAAATCATGTTCTGCATTGTATACATTCTTATAAATAATCCATATTGCAATAAATCATGAAACTTCACCATAAATTATTTCCAGGGGTGACTTTCACCAGAAAAATGCCATTAGACATAAATTATTTTTCTAAATCAAATTATTAGTTAATCAACTCAAACTGATTAAATGGTTAACTTAATTGAATGTCGATGAAGGAAATACTTCAAACGAAAGTAACTAATAATTTAATCACTTGCACTTACAGTATAAATGACTGTCCTATCAAGTAATTAATTCCATAATTGCATCATATTATCATTGCATCTAACTTGCATTATTTATCCTTGTCATAACGTGTAGTGACAGAGACGACGCCGGAGCCGCTCGACTTCCAGCTGCCGGAGGAGCAGGCCCAGGAGGTGCAGGAGGAGCAGCTGCAGCAGGTCACTGACCCCACTGACCAGTTAGCTACGCTCCTGAGCCAGGAAAGCCCCGGTGCATGCCTCCCTATTTAGGTTTTTATTTTCGCACTTGATTGGGGTAGTAATTGATTGTGCATTAGGTTTATTAGGAGTTGATGCGAAACCTTAGAACTGCATTAGGATTATCCTTCCATATCGTACCTTGTGTCCTAATTTTGTAGATGTGGTTGTTGGTATTTCTTAACGCACAGATAAATCCGCAAGCATACGGAGAATACCGTTGTAGCACTTCACCCGTGAGTATTCAAGGGTATCGTTATTTATATTTTCCCAAAGGAACGGAGTGCAAATATCTTCTAGTCTAGCTAGTCCAAGGACATGAAGAAGGATCGTAGGTTCGGGTAGAGAGGATTCCTATGGATAAGGTTCTTAGCAAAAGATAAATCCCGCCTCTAATTGCTTACTTCGGGCGCTGGCTTAGGCCTGGTCTGCCAAGCCACTCCGGCCTATTGCTCTACTGCGTACCCGAACATGGAGGATTACAAAGGACGGATAGGGCTGTCACCACCTACCGCATACCTCTACAAACCATGGAGCACGCAGCAAACAAAGGTAACCTCTAATCTAGACACCACGTCTCTGTTATCGATTACTACCTTAGCCTGGGGTACATGAACGAGAGGCAAGGTACTCTAAAAGAATAGAGCGATGATCCCGTAAGCAAGTAAAGAATGAACTTAATCTAGATGCAAAGCACACTATCCAGTAGGAGATCGAGGATACTTACTTGTAATGAAGATGAACGACGAACGAACGAAGAACGTATGACGAACGACGAACGAACGATGAACAATGCACTATAAATAAGTATTCTCAAAGATACAAGAGATTTGGGCTGAGTCCTCACAAAGGGAGGACTACCCTTTTCTTCTACCCTACTCTACTAGTATACAAGGGGCTCTAGGCCCTTGGGAGTGGAATAAGGCTCTCCTTCTTGTGTGTCCTTGAGGGGAGGGAGTACCCCTTTATTTATAGACTTGAGTTGGTCGGTTTGGGGGGCCTCCACCACCTTTGATAGCATTTAATGCAGGCCAAACCGACCTTAGGAAGTCGGTGGGGAACCGTCATAAGAAGTTGGGCCAAAGGGGCCACCAACAGGGGTCGGCCGACCCCAAATCCCAGGTCAGCCGACCTAGTTTGGGCCCCATTTGGCTTGGCCTTCCTCTGGTGTGTGCTTTGGGTTGTCTCCTCCCCTGGTCCACTTGCTATACATTTACTTGAAGCCTTCTGGTTCCTCCTTTGGAATATTCTTGATGTCTATCCCCTTGATATGATTCTGATTTGCTTCGGGATATGATTTGATTTGATTGTGGATCCATATCTCTCTCCTTATTGAGGATTTCCAGGAGAGAATCACTTGTCATATCTTCTCTTGATATTCTTCTAGTTTTGGGGCTTTGGGAAGATATCTTTATTCTGAGGAAAATCCGATGATTGTGAAGTCCATGATTTGTGCCTCGTTTTCCTCATTTCCATATGAAATCCACCTGCACTCACAAATTCACCAAGACTCATGGAAATGATTAGTAATAAATTCCTACCACTATGTTTGGTGTTCATTTTATTTCTTTTATGCAGGTACTTGACGGTCAAAAGTGGTACTTAAGGACCATCAACAGTGGTCTAGGTTACGTTAGAACTTGCTAGGCTTAGTGGATAGCGGACGGTAGAAGTCGAGTGTTAGGTCCCACTCGCATGATAGGAATCACCCTGGATTGTACTAACTGGATTTAGGATTTGTTGAGACCGGACGGGGAATTGCTTGTATAGGGTGGTTGGAGAAGGCTGGGCCTTCACAGTGGTGTAGCCCCGTCTGTGTCGATTAACGACCGTCCGTTGTTGGCCCTGTTGAGCAAGTTCGAACGTACTGATCAAATGCTAGTGTTTCTATGGGCCTAGTAAACTTAGTAGCCTGCGTCGCCCTGGATGTTTGGTGGATACTTTACTCTTTCTATCATGGTACTTGGGAGAGGAAGGATAACGTCCTGTGCAGTTGTACGTCTGGGATGGGAGCTGCGGTAGGAGACCCCTTCCTCGGGAGGAGTAGAATCTAGTACAGCTCCGGTAGTGTGCAGCGTAAACGGTTGCCGCATGCGACTTTACGCGTGTGCGGCATGTGGTCAGGTTTTCTCCTGCAGGATGTACATCGATGCCGCCACTCTCGGACATGAGCACCCCCTTGCTCACTGAGTCGCATCGTAGTGTGATATGATTGAGGATGATGATGCTAGTCGATTACATTACTGTTATTTACATACTTTGCTGTATATACTGTCATCGTTGATGTATTGATACTTATACATGTTCTAGATATATGCACACCTGCTTTACTGGTTAAGTACTCAATTTGAAATAAAACTTGGAATTAAGGATCAAGTAATTAGTGCAGTTTAGGCTATCGCGTCAGCCACCCTTTGTAGCCTTTGCATATTAGGAGTCGGCTGTAGTTAGGCACGTTGACGGGTAAGACTTGTTGAGTATTAGTTGCTTAGGGTTTGGCTCTTTATGTTTTTGTGCAGGTAGCACTTTCATCCCTGACTCTATGGGTGGAGGTGGACAGTGGGATGGCCAGCTTCCCTTTGATTGGACAGCCCACTGGGAGACCGAGGAGTGATCTCCTCTCGAGTCCGCATCATCGTGGCTTTGGATGCGGATTCCTATGTATCGTGAGCATGTGCGCTTGTACCCTTATTTTTCTTTGGACTTGTAGCTTTATGAATTCCGCTGTGCTACTAGTGTTTTTAATTGGACTAATGTAACTACTTTAAGACTTAATTTGTGCTTTTTATATGTTGTACTGTTGCGTCTGTTCATCAGCGCGTACCGACTCGATCCTGCGAAAAGCGGAAACGCTTCACATGTTAACCATCCTGGAAGACGAGGGGATTACTTCTAAGCTGGAGTACATGTCGGAAGCTCAAGGAAAAATCAGAGAGTCCCAACATCCCCCCCCCCCCCCCCCGGAACTCCCCCTCTCTCCTACCTCTCACTCAGTCACTACTACTATAAGAATCTCAATAGCTCTTCGCTACTAGAAATGTATCTCAACTCAGGTGTGTTTGATTTTGTCTAGAGCTCCTCTATGTATAGGCTGGATTAGTACCAGGGGGTCGTATAGAGTGGTGAGTCGATGGAGTCAGATGTGCGCCAAGTTAGGACGGCCAGCCGGCTATCCATTGTGGCGGTTGGCCACTTCCCTTCTTCTGGATGGCTCTGATTGCTTCCTGATGGCGGCAAAACAATCGCTTGATTGCTGGGGGAGCCAGATGTAACATCGTGGCCCAGGGCTTAATAGGATTGATAGAATACTCATATCAACAAGTTGCAACTTCTTTTCCAAAAGCTCATCTCGAAAGAACTCCGAGGTTAAGCGTGTTTGCCCTGGAGCAATTTCAAGATGGGTGACCGACCCGGAAGTCCTTCCCGGGTGCGCACAAGTCAGGACAAAGTGCGCAGAAAAGACCTGTATTGGTCTGTGAGGGAAGCCTTGAGATCCTAGAGAGCTGCCAGGTGTGCGGGCCTAGCCTCAGGGAGGCGGGACGCTACAGTGGTATCAGAGCCGACCCTCGCGGTTTCACAGGCGCATGTGGGCGCAGTTGCGCAGGCATGGTGTGCATGGCTGGTGTGGGCCCTGAGTGGTCACACAGCATGGCACATGCGCTGGCACTGGACGCACGGACGTGGCCATGAGGGGACGTTCCTAGACTGGGGTTGACCGACGAGGACGTTGGTCTTCTAAGGGGGTGAGTATGTAACATCCTGGCCCAGGGCTTAATAGGATTGATAGAATACTCATGTCAACAAGTTGGAACTTCTTTTCCGGAAGCTCATCTCGAAAGGACTCTGAGGTTAAGCGTGTTTGCCCTGGAGCAATTTCGAGATGGGTGACCGACCCGGAAGTCCTTCCAGGGTGCGCACGAGTGAGGACAAAGTGCGCAGAAAAGACAAGTGTTGGTCTATGAGGGCAGTCTTGAGATCCTAGAGAGCTGCCAGGTGTGCAGGCCCGGCCTCGGGAAGGCTGGACGCTACACCAAAAGTTGAGTAGTCTTCAAGTTAAGGCCTAAAAGCCCATGTTCTAGAATGCATGTCGGTTGCCTTTTATTGGACTAGGCCTTGAATTCCACACATTTGGGTGTAGTGGGAAACCTCTAGAAGGATCCTGCAGCTGGAGCCTGATCAGGCCGGCCGACCTATGATTGGACCGGCCAGTGGGCTTTTTCCCCTGTTTGCAGTGAGTTTTGTCCAATTTGCTCCCTGCATTCAAATATTTCACCAGATTCGTGGAAATCCATTAGTGTATAAAAATGTTCATTTTATCCTTGCTTTGTTGACTTTTTATTGAATGGTGTTGGCGGTAAAATTGATTGATAAACACCGCAAACTACCACCAACAACAACATTGATGTCAGGGCAAGAGTAATTCACTTAGATTTCAATTGAAGGGAGGAAAATTTCACATTTAAGCCCCATGTCGAATAGTACAACCAAGTGAGAAACTTCTATGGGAAGGATCCTAAGAAAGTGGAGTAGATAGAGATCACTCCATCTATGCCACGTCTTGATAAGCTCATCTCGTATATGAAGAATTATCTAGCAAGGGAAAATGAGAGGAACTCGAGCAACTATTGGAAGAACAAGAAAAAAAGGCATCCAAAAAGCTCAAGGTGCCACAATAAGAAAAGAGTGACTTTGCAAAGCCCAAGAAAGAAAAGGTTGCTGCCACAAAGACCAAGAAGACAACTCAAGTGGGGCGGAAAAAAGAAAGGACCACAACTCCACCAAATTCTCCACGCAATGAAGGTCTTGAAGTAAGCGTAAAAAGTATGGAGAATGTCTAGCTCAAGACGTAAAATAAGAGCCCTTCGTCGGGGAGGCCATCCCGTCGATTGTTGGTGGTTCTTATGCGTATTAATAAATAAATTCAATTCCGCAAGCGCAGGGATCACCATATTACAGCACTTCACCATGGAGTATTCCAAGGTATCATAAATATATTTTCCACAGGGAAGCTTAGCAAAGAAAAGCCTTATACAGGTTATATGTATTGTCTATTCCAATCATATGTATCACACATCAAACAAGATAAGTTTGATATACGTGGCACTCATGATGTAAATCCATAAAATAAGATATTAGTTATTAGTTGGGAGAACAGCAAGCAAAGTACAAAATTCCTAAAATATATCTTTCCTAAGTATTTTATATTTAGCATTCTTAGGCCCTGTTTGAAACCTCTAAGGATAATTGTTAGCTGCTAAAATTAGCACTAAAGGTTTCAAACACCTTAGCTAATAGCCTAGCTAATTGTTAGCTATCACCCCCACTAACAATTATCCCATTAGCTCCTCAAACCCAGCTAATACTAGCTAATAGTTGGCTAAAGGTCAGCTAATAATTAGAGGTTTCAAACACCTTCAGCTAATAATTAGCTAGCTAATAGCAAATAGATAAAATTAGCTCACTAACAATTATCTCTAAAGGTTTCAAACAGGGCCTTAAAGTCTACAATTATATGCTTGAGGTCATACAACAAATACATTTCTACATGTCGAGGAAAAATGGTTCCAAGACAGAGGCCTGAAGATCAAGCCACTACCTTGTTCAGTCCCTACATATATTAACCCGAATGTGGTGGACAACAGAGACCGGTGCTGCTGTCACAAGCACTTGCGGCAACCACATCATACTGTGAGGTTAAAAGCAAACTGACATCAAGATAACTCCAAGCTCTATGCTTGCAACTATCCTAGGTAGCTTACTCCTAGCTAATAGAGCAAACCACCCACAAACAGTAAATCTGCCTAGGTATAAACCCACAAGCAAACCATTCAATTTCACCATGGATCCAACACAGGAATGTTTCTAAAGTAATTTCTTGAAGCAATAATAAAAACTAAGAATTACTAATTAGATAAATAAGAAAAGATATTCCTAATAATTCTTTCAAAATTTAGTAATACAAAAGAGCTTTACCCAAACTTCCAAAGAGGCCTCCGGAGTCACGAGCGAAGCTCTCACTTCTACTATATCTCCCAACTAAGATACTAGATCTCAAATGATAAGTAGTCGGATTCTCCAATAAGGTCCACTGAACTTTGAAGCCAGGGACCCCTATTTATAGTCGTTACTGGACAGAAGGGATTAAATGGCTGTCTGCCGAGGTGGTTGGGTCACCATCTTGGATCCTGGACGCACTAGATGATCTTCTGATGTCGGTCTGAAGATCGTCCTCTGCATGGAGTCGATATTTATCGTGCGGATTATGTTTTCCTTGGCCCACCATTTGATTTGATGTTGAGGCGGTGATCCATCAACTGAGTGAGCTACCTTTCTGGTTGTTTTATGTGCCCTAGAGCCTACTGGAGGAAGGCGAAGTCCAGCTGTAACATAGGCCGGCCAGCTAGTGGTTTTCTCCTCTTCGTCATTTTCCCTCTTATTTACTTCTGCACTCATAAATCATACAAAACATGTGAAAATTTGTTAGTTAACAACTTACCGCCGAATCTTGTTGACTTGTCCTTTTATGTACCGAGAAGTTGACGGTCATTTTTTGGTTTAATAGTCGTCAACATCGGTATCCTACTACGCCAGGCCTGCCACATGCTTTCCGTACCTCACTTTTACAACATATAAAAAAGCTTCAAGAAGGATTTGGGACATGTTCATCTCAAGCTTAAGTATTGCTAAGACTCAACATTAGGGAGGATCCCCAGGTAAGTTTTCTAACTTATTTATTTCCTTGGTTCAAATAAAAAGCTAGAATTCTGGTGGTTTCAACGTTCAAAGGAAATGAGCAATAGTTACTTTGTTAGCTCCCTTTGTATCGCATTTATGCAACCTCTACTTCTAACATGTGTGGTCTTTTTATATATAGGGGGTGTTTCTTTCTTTGGCTAAAATTTTAGCCCGGTAGAATCTTGCCATTTAAAAGTATTAAATAAAGTTTAATTACAAAACTAATTGCAGAAACATGTGCTAATTAGCGAGACGAATCTAATAAGGATAATTAAGCCGTGATTAGAAGATGATTAATGTACATCATTGTAGCAAAACATAGATTAATTAGGCTCGTTAGATTCGTCTCCTAAATTAGCACCCATATGTAAAAAAGTTATGTAATTAGACTTTATTTAATACTCCTAAATAGCAAGATTTTGTTTGATGTGACAGGGCTAAAATTTTAGCCTCTGAAAATGAACAAGCTGATAGGAGACTACGTGGAACTTTTCCAGCATGACACACATGTTGTGACTGTCGTGTCCTCCTCTGGCACATCGACATCGTCCTTTTTCCGGATGCTTGGCACCCATTCCCATATGCACTCTGTCTTTTGAACTGCTTCCTATACTGGTTTTTTTAAGCCTTTCTTTCCTGCTCTAGTTCATTGGTAGCCATGAGAATGGCTAACGTCAATCTTTATGGGATGGAGTGGATAGAACGGTATTTTGGGCTGATCTTTTATGTAAAAGTAATGGTGGGTAGCTTTGTTTTCCTCCTATTAATGAGTTCTAGGCATGAGAAAGAACATGGAGGCTCCATTTTCAGTCGAATAATAATATAATTTGTATGTTTGGGCTGATCTTTTATGTAAAGGTAATGGTGGGTAACTTTTTATTTTTTCTCCTATTATTGAGTTCTAGGCATGAGACCGAATATGGAGGCTCCATTTTTCAGTCAAATAATAACATAATTTATATGTTTGAATTATCCCATGACAATTTAACCATCTTTATGTGTGTGTTTTCTAGATAAAAAGAAATTCCTGATAGGGCACCCCCAAAACTCATACATTCAACCTCATATACAAATTACCATTAATGTGCCTCCAATTATAAGTCCGAACTGCTCCCAAATTATATATGGCTTTGATAAATACAATGTTAGTTAATTAGTGGGAATTTGAACCTATTAGAAAAACGATTATTTATCCTACTTATAGTGACTAATCTAAATAATGATGTTCAATGAAATTACTAAGGCGAAAGGGCAAGTAGCCTAGTGGTTACAAGAGTCTTAGTCTAACACCTCAGGTCCTGAGATCGACTCTCCATAAGAGCAATTTTTTTAGGATTTAACGACATTGTGCTTTTAGCTATGGGCGACGTGGTTGTTGGCGGTGAATGTGTGCATAATTAATTTTCCATTAATTCCGCAAGCGCACGGAACACCATTGTAGCATTTCACCTTGGAGTATTCCAGGGTTATCGTATTTATAATTTCCTCAGGGAAGTAGAGCGATAGGAAGTTGAAAATGTAACAAAGTAGATACTATTATGCGAAATAACGATACCTTACTTATGACGGGGGTAAAAGGGGTACATGATATATGGGTGGCACTCACCATATAATCCAAGAAAATAAAAGAGATAGTAGAAGTTACATTGGGAGAACAATGAGATAGAGACAAAGATTCCTATGTGTTAGTCTTACATCTATTTACTCCTAGCAATCAATTCTACAAGGTTATGTACTAAAGCTAAGGTTATGCACACTCAAGTCATGTTGTTTCGGAGCACGGCCATCGTGCCAACCCCAATACTGCAGGTTCCCCCTGGGATCTAACCGCTATTGAGAACCCGGTTTGTTTGCCTTGTACGTGGCGGTTGCAAAGGCCTGAACACGCCTGTCACACGTGGGGCTACCGTCCTCCGTAAAGACACACGCCAATCGTGCATAGGTATAGTTCTAAGCACCGCGCTTACAACTACCCTAGAGGAACTATCCTTGATCGAGAGAATAGCCCTATCTAAGAATGTAGCACAGCTTTCACTAAGCGCGAACTCCATTTCGGCAAAGCACTCACTCGTACTACTTAGACACATCACGAAACCCACAACAAGACTATTATGAGCACTAACTTAACTAAGTAAATAATCTTGAATAGAAAAGAATTACTAAAAGAAATAAATAAAGAATAAACTAAATAATTATATAAATAAAGAATATTTCTACTAGAGTTAGGATACAAGAACAATACCGAAACTCCGAGAAGACTTCCGGAACCTCGAGAAGAGCTCTCACTCTACTCTACTCTACTCTAACTCCCAAATAATAACTCTACTTCTACAAATGAGTAATGGATCTCTTGGATCAGTGAGGTGCGAATTGTTTCTGCAGACCACTGGGGTATTTATAGGGTCACTAGGATTAGGGGGGTCTTATAGTCGAAGGAGACTTGGCGGGGCCGCCAAGCCAGGCCGGCCGGCCTAGTAGGGGGGCTGACCGGCCGTCCACTGTGGCGGTTGGCAACCGCCTCTTGCGTGGACGCTCCAGATTGCCTCCTGAAGTCGGTCCGAAGGTCGGTTACTTCATGGGGGCGGCAAAACTTGAGTAAGGGCCAAGTTGAGGCCCAAACAGCCCACCAGATGGTATGTCGGTGGAATTCTGCTTCACAGGCTTTGAATTGTGACGTTTCAGCCCGTTTACAGCCTGAGGGAGGAAGACCGGGGTCAGTGGGCGACAAGTGGCTGCCTTTTCCTCGGTGCAGACCCACTTTATTGCATAATTCACTCCTGCATCCAAAAATCACCAAAACTTGTGGAAATAGATTAATTCCTAACTACTATGCATAAAACCTTGGTGATTCGCCTTTATTTACCGATATGTTGACGGTGAATTTATGAATTTTACACCGTCAACACACTCCCCAAGCTTAACCTTTGCTCGTCCTCGAGCAAACAACTCAGAGTACCGGCGGATCAGGAGTTACAATGATAGCGCCCCAAGGATAATGAAGATGCAACCACGTACTCCCTAAATGGTGGTAAGTACACGAGAGTACGGAATATTCACAAGTGTTGCACATGTGTGGGGCGTGTATTCTTCACCTTGTCATAGAGTATTGAAAACTAGAACAACACTTTTGGACAAAACAATTCTAGTAGGTTCAAGTTAGAGTTTTTATGTGCTGCAAGACAAGGTAAAAATTTATCCTTTGTTTTGGTTCACACTTCCCCTCCTAGTGAGTCTATTCCTACAAGCTTCACTCAAATCCTACTTTCTACCAAATGAGGCTTGTATGTGGAGCTTGGTTAGGATATGCACATTTGTCATGCGTATGTTGTAAAGCTAAAGAATAAATCTTAAGAGACATAGCAACTCTTTATATCTCGGTCTCGTGGAAAATGGTGATGGAGGGGGAGGAGATGAACACACACTAATGGAGATGATTTTGCAAACTTTTGGTCTTCTTTTATGCTCATGCTCAAGATGTTTATGGTAAGAACCTTAGTGCACATTTGCAAATCATGGAGTCTTTTTCTTCTTTTTTTTAAGACTCCATGATGCAGTGGCACTAGTCATGACAGGTTCATGAGCATTTTTGACATATTCTTGAGCTTTTTGATATAGACCCAAAAGATTTTTGCAAATGAAGTGATGATGGATAGATAGAGATGTTTGATGATTTCAAACATTCCTTTTTGGTGGAAAGAAAACAAAAACTCACGCGAAGGGATAATGACCGAGATTTAGAGTGCTTACTCTCAAAAGTATTTAAACCTTAACAAAACTCAATGCATGAGCAAATGGCTATGAGTGGGGTTGTCTATATCTGTATGATATGGCTTTGGTAGGTAATTAAATCCTCACAAGGGAAGTGTTCACAAAATGAAAGGGTTTTTTAGGATCATGCAGCAATTAGAATGAAAAACATCTCTGAACTTTTACCATGCTAAGAACTGCAAAAATCCTAATCATGCCATAACATAGTTCACAATGCTCAGACTTGGTGTGATGTATGCAACCCACAAAAATGTAGCAACACAGGTGATGTGACTATGCTCAGGTATAAATAACACACATGTCAGGAGTAGAGGTTGCATCAATGCCACACAAGGGGAGCTCTGATGTAACTACTTATCATTTCCTTTAAGTGTAGCAATCACCAAGATTCTAGCATTTTTATTCAATTAGGGAGTATTTTATTAATCGTTAGAAATACTTACCTGTCGGTCCTCCCCAAGCTCGAGTCTTTGTGAAACTTAAGCTTGTATTGAATCACCGATTTACCCGCGGGTCCTCCCCAAGCTTGGGCCTCTGCAAGGCTTAAGCTTGAATAGGCCGCCTCCTCCATTCTTCTTGTACCTGCAAAAAGAAATGAGGATAATACAAGTGGCTAGCCCCTAGTGGGCATCGCCGGGAATTATTTTTGGTATTTTTATGTTTTATAGTTTTTATTTCATTTTCTAAGTTTAGTAAAAAGCAAGTAACGTGTGCCAGGCCTGGCTAAAGGATAACGATTGGGATGGCCTCCCCAATCGGAGGGCGCTCATTTTTACATCTTTGAGCTGGACGTTCTCCTTCTCGTTCAGCTCGATTGGACCTCGCTCGCCAGAGAATTAGGCGGTGTAGAGGTTTCTTCTTTCTTCCGCCACCCTTTGGTTGTCTTCTTAGTGCTTGTGGCGGCGACCATTGTTGTAGGCGCCAATGTTGTACTCTCCTCTGTGGGTACCTTTGCTGCCCATGTGTTCTTGGCATGCCTAGCTCTCCTCCTCCTTAGCGACTTTGACTCGCCTGTTATTCTTTGAAGTGTCGAGGGTGCTTGTGGCGTCTTGGGCTGCTCGGGTACTTTCTTCGGACTTCTCCATTAATTGGTTGGCCGTCTTTCCATTTCTCTCGCCAGGTAGTTCCTCATGTGAGTGATGAGCTTGTCTGGCTGCGGCATGGGTGGAGTGATCTCAATCTTCTCTACTTCTCTCAGGTTCTTTCCATAGAGGACCCTCACTTGGTTGCACTGCTCAACTTTAGGCTTGAAGTTGAATGCCTCTTCCCTGCCGTTGAAATCCAAATGTATTTCTCTGCCCCCCACATCGATATTGGTGTTAGTGGTGCTCAAGAACGGCCTCCCAAGGATGAGAGGAGTTTTGACATCCACCTCCAGATCCAATACGACAAAGTCAACGGGGACGAAGAAATTCCTTATCTGCACAGGGACGTCTTCGGCTATTCCAACAGGTTGACGTACTGACTGATCCACGAGTTGCAAGCACATGGCTATGGGGGTTAATGGACAATTCAGCTTGTCGTATACCACCTTTGGCATGACGCTTACGCTCGCGCCCAAGTCACATAGTGCCTGTGAGAAGTGCTGGCTGCCAATTGAGCACGGTATGGTAGGACATTCAGGGTCCTTCTTCTTTTCTGGCAGGGTGTTCAAGATGGCTAGTGTAGGTAGGAACCTGCATGGCATCGAGCAAAGGGATGTGCACATATATATGCCTAATGGCCTCAACAAATTTATCAAAATGCTCATCAACAGTTAGCTTTTTCCTACTGTGAGGGAACGGTAGCCTTGTTGTACCGAAGTTCTCGTGAGGGGCCACTCTTGGTAGAGCTTCCTCGACGACTGGAGGTTGCATCAATTCCTCAGCGGAGCTCTCTCCTGCGGCTTCCTGTTGTTCCGGGACCTGTTCTTCAGGAACTTCCATATCTCTCTCCTTATTGAGGATTTCCAGGAGAGGATCACTTGTCATATCTTCTCTTGATATTCTTCTAGTTTTGAGGCTTTGGAAAGATATCTTTATTCCGAGGAAAATCCAATGATTGTGAAGTCCATGATTTGTGCCTCGTTTTGCTCATTTCCATATGAAATGCACGTGCACTCACAAATTCACCAAGACTCGTGGAAATGATTAGTAATAAACTCCTACCACAATGTTTGGTGTTCATTTTATTTCTTTTATGCAGGTACTTGACGGTCAAAAGTGGTACTTAAGGACCGTCAACAACACCCCCACACTTGAGCCTTTGCTCGTCCTCGAGTGAAGGTGAAGGGATAAGATGACTTCAATTGGTATGATGCTAGCATACAAGTTATTCCAAGCCATACCTGTACCTGTGAACTTTGATCTGGCTATCATGCCATCTCGAGCGGTTGAGGAATGGAACGGTCTTGGTTCAAGTCATCAATACTCCTCTGTTGAGTACTTGGGTTTTTGATAGATTTTCAAAGTAAAACGTAGCTTGTACTCCTCGAATGATAACTCTCAGATCGCTCAATGTGTATGATTCCTCACCAAGGCAATGGGTTTGTCTCTTTTCATCCTACTTCTATGTAAGGCTTTATGTGGAGCTTGGTGGGGATGAAAAGGAGCATACTTGTATCACTTATGTTGCAAAGTCAAAGAGTGGGTCCAAAGAGAAAACAAGTCATACAATCTGATCCAGAATGTGCATGTGTCTGGATATGTGTGTGGTGAATGGAATGAGATGGATACTCCTTGATGCAATGATGTCTCTCTCTTGATTGCCTTTTATTTGAGAACATGGCTATCACTTCTTTTCTTTTCTTTTCTTTTCTTTTCTCTCTCTTCTCTCTCTCTTTTTTTTCAATCATGCTCAACATGTTCGAGCAGGTCTTTCTTTATTCACGCTCATCTGCATATGAGCACTCTCTTTTTTTCAACTTCTTTTTTTTTTTTATAGCCATGTCTCTTTTGCAAGATTATTTGGAGAGAGACATCAACAACAAGTGATGGAGTATTTATTTGTTGGCTGGATGGATGGGAATGGTGTTGCTAACTTCCAGTGTAGAAGTTTAGCATGTTTTATGGTGGTGGTGTATGTGTACGTGATCTTGATCATGAAAGTATGACAAGTATCTCACAAGGGTCACACAATTTGACAAAGCTCAAAGCAATAACAAGAAGCATTTTGTAGAGGTTTTCAATGTGATCCTTATTTGGCTCTGGTGGGAATATAAGATCATTGAGGAGTGCAAAGCTATGGATTTTAAAATTTTCAAGATAAATTCCCAAGCACTCTTATACAGAAAAAGCAAGATTCCTCTCATCTAACCATATCACATTCGCCAACAACTTAGATGAACATGGGGTCCTAAGATATTGGTGTTCACAAGCAACAGATGTGCAAAGCGAGGAATAAAGCATGCAGGCCAACCAGAAAGAAGCATGTTGGTTAAGGGGATAACAAGATTTGTTTTAACATTGAGTTAAGTTTTAGTGATTGATAAAAAAGATTATTTTAACTCATACATTGGAGAGTAGGGTATAGGATGTGCAAACCATTGCCTTGGATGAAGTGGAGACCAAGCATGACCAATTGATAGTCGATCGAACCAAAGGTTCAGTCTAACTTTGTCTTCTTGTGCTTGATGGCTCCATCCCTTTGCGTGTTGATGTGTGCGATGTTGTGCATCGTGTTGGTGGGAGATCTTGAATGTGTGCGTGATGAAGAATGAGAGATCTCCCCCACACTTGTTCTTGTACCTGGATTATTTATTTAAAACAAAAACAAATGTGGAAACAAAAGGACTCTACCGGGGTTAAAAACCGAGGAGCCTAACTTCATTGAATTTGGCAATACTAAACTCAAGGCGCATTATGTCTTTGGAAAGGGAAATAAAGGCGCCCAGTTTATTTATATATTTTTTTTACTTTAAATTCTTTTACAACTTTTTTTTTTATTATTTTGTCATGTAAGATAAAAATGAAAAGATACAAGTTGCGATACAAGTTACCTTAGTGGGGGGAGGTCCTCCCCCACACTTGTTCTTTGCCCATAGCCCTTGATTGGGGTTGCATGATGTCATGGCTGCACAAAAGAGCAAGAACACAAGAGCAAACTCGGGAACGGGTTACGTTAGTGTAAACAATGTGGACCACTCGACGGTTGCTGTTGCAAAGCTTTTTTATCGCAACAAAAGAATGCAAATAAGATCAAAGGAAGAAAAGAGAAAAACCTTTTTCTTAAGTCTGAGACAAAACACAATTATCACTTTGAGAGTTTGAGAGACTCTCAAATGTTTTTTTTTTGAAAAGGTTTGTCTCAAATTCATTTTATTATCACCAAATAAATAAAAGGAAGGGCTTGAAAACCCCTTTTTTTTAAGTAGATATGCAAGATGGTTTGAGAAATCAAAACATGAGTTTGAAAATTCAAACATGCAAGAATGCAAGTGAAACAAAATCAAGTATGGAGGAAATAATAATTTTTGTGGGAAGAAAGAAAATGCATGTAGAGGAAAGACTCAAATATGCAAGTTGAAAAGGGAAATCAAATATGTAAGAAGCAAATATGAGATAACTACCGATTATCCTGTCGGCAAGGGCATCATCATTTTAAGTCTGATGAGCAAGACTTTTCTCCGTCACGTGCAGCTTGATGATGAGGCTTCGGAGAATGTTTTTGATGCTTTTTTTTCACGTGGAAGGATAGAAACGATGGATGGTGGACGATTGATGATGGATAGGGGATAAGCAATAAAAGGAAAAGGATAAATAAAAGGATACAATACGAGGACCAAGTAGGTTCGAAGACAAAAACAACTACCGTTCCCCGGCAACGGCGCCAGAAATGCTTGTTGGTATTTCTTAACGCACAGATAAATCCGCAAGCATACGGAGAATACCGTTGTAGCACTTCACCCGTGAGTATTCAAGGGTATCGTTATTTATATTTTCCCGAAGAAACAGAGTGCAAATATCTTCTAGTCTAGCTAGTCCAACGACACGAAGAAGGATGGTAGGTTCGGGTACAGAGGATTCCTATGGATAAGGTTCTTAGCAAAAGATAAATCCCGCCTCTAATTGCTTACTTCGGGCGCTGGCTTAGGCCTGGTCTGCCAAGCCACTCCGGCCTATTGCTCTACTACGTACTCGAACGTGGAGGATTACAAAGAACGGATAGGGCTGTCACCACCTACCGCCTACCTCTACAAACCGTGGAGCACGCAGCAAACAAAGGTAACCTCTAACCTAGACACCACGTCTATGTTATCGATTACTAGCTTAGCCTGGGGTACCTGAACGAGAGGCAAGGTACTCTAAAAGAATAGAGCGATGATCCCGTAAGCAAGTAAAGAATGAACTTAATCTAGATGCAAAGCACACTATCCAGTAGGAGATCGAGGATACTTACTTGTAATAAAGATGAACGACGAACGAACGAAGAACGAATGACGAACGATGAACGAACGACGAACGAACGATGAACGAACGATGAACAATGCACTATAAATAAGTATTCTCAAAGATACAAGAGATTTGGGCTGAGTCCTCACAAAGGGAGGACTACCCTTCTCTTCTACCCTACTCTCTCCCTACTCTACTAGTATACAAAATTTTTTAGTGCATTGTTCATATGAAAAGTATGGATGAGCCTTTGGCCGACCTTTTGGACGAGACGTCGATATATACGGCTATGTTTCTCTGCATGTGAGCGTGGAAAATAGCCACTACGGAGCGGTATGGAGAAGTTTGGCCTGCCAGATGACTTCTACTTTGGCGTCTGCATCTTCCTTGCTCTCGTCGTTCTACAGGTCATGTATGGCGCTACCAAGAACAGCCGCGTGTCGGACCCTATTTCTGGAATCCACGTGTTTACCGTACCAATTCCTGGATCAGTAGTTGGTACACACAAACAAAGTGTTTCATTGCACATACACGAGTATATATTACATAACATAAGGTACATAACATGGTCTTAAGTGACAAACCAGGCAGAGGCTAGCATACTAGCCGGAAAGCAACAAACTTGCAAGGAAAACACACTATGAACACCACAGGCAAACTTGAGTAGACGTCGACCCTACTCGTCATTATCGTCACCAACGTCTTCTCCTTCTTCTTCCACTGAAGGGATAGCAGCAAGAGTGAGTACATAAGGTACTCAACAAGCCCTACTCTACTCAAAGGTATGTATACATGCATACTTGGTCTTAGCAAGAAAAGGGTTAAATGGTTCATTTGCAGCAAAAGCCTTTTATGCAAGGTTCAGCAGTCAAGGAATATAGATAAAAACATAGAAGATTGATAGTCATGTTTTAATTGGTTGGCCCTGGGGGAGAATGAATCAATCCCGCCAGTTCCCAAGTTTTAGTTGGGCCTTCCAACCACAATGATCATAACGACCTGGCACACATGCCATCACTTCCAAAACACGGGCGTCTATACACCCACTCACACGCCAAAGGATAGGAAAGTGGCTAATCAATGTGACGCACATGAATGTGCCAAATGCCGTGGCAACGTCCAATCGATTGAATTTTACTCTGCAGAGTTTGTATATCTTTCCCCATAGGCTATGCACTCTTGCGCGGAGAGTAACATAACGCCTTATCCATCTTCTCCGAGTAGTCCCACAAGCCCACCACGACGGTTAGGAGCGTCCATAACAACAATAAAGGTGAGCGACACCATTGGCTAAGAGATACGGGTATTCATGCCCGAGATTCACATTCACTTTGCTCCTAACGACCGTTTGCCACTACCAGCCACCAGGTGAAACTTGCTTGCAGAAGTACCAAGAAGGTAGGAAAAGGTCTTGCCCATTCAGGTTCTATGGTTGTACGCTAAATCATCATGTATACAGTCACAAGAACCGATCCTTATATGGCCGAGCAAGCACCAGATCCCACACTAGGGGTCTATCACACCATCACAAATCACTAGTGGCCTTGCTCGCAGTCCACCCATCCCATCACCGTCACCATCATCATCAACACCCTAGCTTGTTGCTATTCCCACCCCATATATCACACACACCACCAAACTCATTTAACGCATTTCTAAAAGTAATTATGTGAGTAAAGGTGTGGCAATGTGGAAACATTGCAAGGGGTCATAAGCATAATACTAGTAGCAAGGTAATTACGCATCATCTAAATAAAAGTATTAAATGATAGCGTATCCTAGGGTTAACAAGGTACGGTAAAGCAAGGGTAAACAAGGATTTAGATATTAACGCCTAAGTAACAGGCATCAATATCAATAAGCAAATAGGACCATAGCTACACAAGCAGTAAAATAACAATCAATGCATAGTAATTTAGACGGCCATATAGGTGCGATGGGAAAACAATAGGATCAATCATGATCAAGGATTTGTAGAGCTTGCCTTCGAAGTCGGGGTCGGATTCCTCCTCGTATCCCTCGATCTCGGGGTCGTCTTCGTGCTCCTCGTGGTCTACACGTAACCAACGCTACGTAAATACTAGCGTTCAAATAAGGTAAACCAAATGAAATAAAATAAAGATCCAAGTAAGAACCAAATGAATTAAAACAGATAGATTAGAGGGGGTTTCTGGAGAATCTAAGGGCAGAAATGGATTCTACAGGTCATTTCCTATTTTCTAGGATTTTTGGGGATTTTTCCTAAACTGGAAAAGGTTCGAAACAAGTCTCTGTGTACACAAACCATGTGGCGCTAGCATTTCTAGTCGTGCTGTGAGGCTGACAGTTGGGGCCAGGGTGTCAGTGACTCTGGTTCACGGGATCACGGTGAACCGGGCCCGTGTGAGGGGCATGTGTCTGTGGTCCACTGGACCGGGTGCACGCGGGTGCGTGGCAGTGAGGTGGGCGTGGTGGCGCGCGGGGATGCGCGGCGAGGCTCGCCGGAGAGCTCGCCGGCGGCGGCTGTTCGGCTCGGTGAGGGCAATGGAGTTGCCATGCGGGTGCAGCGCGGTGAGGCGGAGCTGCGGGGCGTGACGCGCAGGTGAGAGGAGGTCCGGAGTGGCGGTGGCGGTTCGCCGGAGTTAGGCGGCGACGGCGCGGTGGCGAATGTGCGCGTGAAGTGATCTTCGTGATGTTTATGCTAGTGCAGCAGGTGCGCGGCGTGTTTGTGAGTGTGTACAGCGTGGTGTCGCGGCCAGACTCGCTGTGGGCGGCGGCCGGCGACGTGCGGTGCGGCGGCGCAGGGCGGCGCTCGGTGCGCGCATGGTTGCAGCCCGAGGCTCAGTGAATGGTGGTGCGCGGAGAGTAGCCCGGGTTGGGATCTACGTGAAGGGCTAGATGGTAAGGCAAGTGGAGGCTCCTCGGCGGCGGATTTGGAGGTGGCCCGAGTTGAGGAAGAAGGGGAAAAACTTCAAATTGGAGAACAATGGTGGCTAAAACTCACCGTTGATGGGTCGTGGGGGCGCGGTGAGTCATGAAGAAGCGGCTGGGGGGTTTAAATAGGCGCGGAGTTAACTGGAACAGTGGGAACGCGGCAATGGCGGCGAGGACGCGCGCGCGGGCAGCGCTGGAGGATAAGAGCGAAGCTGCAGTCTCGGTACTTGCTCGTGGACTCAGCGTGTCGAGCAGAGGCGCAGTGCGGTGTGCGGAGGAGCAGGGAAGGGCGTATTCGGGACTTGGCAAGGGCGTCGTGGAGTTCACACGGCGGCGCCATGGTTTGGTCCGCGGGCGGCGAGGCGGTGCGAGCAGGGGCGCGCAGGCTTTGCAGGAGCTCAGACGCGGAGCTTGGACTTCGCGGGCGCGGGCTCGTCGCGGTGCTCTTGGCGAGAGATGCTGCGCTGCGCTGCGGCAGCGCGTGGCACGGCTGCGCGGCACGCGGCCGCGGCGTGGCGCGACGGGAACGACGACGCGTCGTCCGCGCGGTTGGGCTGGACCAGGCGGGCTGCGGCTGGGCTGGGGAGAGGAAGGTGGCGCGCGGCCCAGTGGAGCGAGAAGGCGAGCGGGCCGGGAAAATGTGGCCCAAGCGCAGAGAGGGAAAAAGAAATGATTCAAACATTTCCAGAAACAGATAATTCAAATGGAAATCCAAATAAACTCCAATTAAGCTCAAATAAATTCGATAAAATTTGTAAATTCAAATCTTAAATCTAGCAACCATGTTGGCAAGTTCCCTTTTTATTTCCTTTCCAAAATTCCCACTTTTCTATATTGTTAACTTATCAAAGTTTGAAGTTTTATTTTCAAAAATTCTAAATGTGATCCTAAATTCTAGGAAATTTTCCAAAGTGATTTTCATTAAACATATTGTTAAAATTTGGGATGTGACACCGCGCCCCTAAGCTGCTGCTGCCTCCCGGACCGTGGCGCCTGCCGATCATCGGCAGCTTGCACCACCTTCTGTGTGGGACCCCGCACCGCACGTTGCGCGATCTCTCTCTGCGTCACGGACCGCTCATGCTCCTTCGAATCTGCAAGCGCGCGGTCCTCGTCGTCTCCTCCGCCGAGGCCGAGTGGGAGGTCTTCACGGGCCACGGCACGGCGTTCGAGCAGCGTCTGAGCAGCCCCGGCATAGACGAGGTGTCGAGGCACGGCATGGGAGTCGTCTTCGCGCCCTACGACGAGCACTGGCGGCTGCTCCGTCGGATCCTCGTGACGGAGCTGCTCAGTGCGCGACGCGTCGACGAGTTCCGGCACGTCTGTGAGGACGAGGCGGCTCGCCTCGCTGCCTCGCTCGCAGCGTCGTCGCCGACTCCTCGGTGCACCCCATCTTCGGAGACAGGCTCCCCGACAGGGTTGCGTTCCTGAGGCTGGTGAGGCAAGGCGTGGACCTGTCCACGCTCTTCGACCTCCGCGACCTCTTCCCGACGTCGCGGCTGGTGCGGATGCTCCCGCGCAGCCGCAAGGCGGGGCAGTACCGTCAGGACTTGTTCCGGCTCGTCGACGATGTGCTCCCTCGCCACGAAGAGAGGAAGCCGGCCGACGACGGATACGGAGGGCAAGATATGATCGACGTGCTGCTTAGGATCCAGAAGGACGGGGCGGCCATGCGAGCCGCTCTTACGCCTGGGGTCGTAAGGGCCTTGGTGACGGTAATCGTTCTTCTTCAGCTCATATCTCAGCAACTTTGGACATTCGTAGTCGTTATTCTGTTCGTGTACACTTCTCACGTCACGGATGGACGTGTTGCTTTGTGCAGGATGTGTTTGCTGCGGCACTCGACACGGCAACGAGCACTCTCCAATGGGCCATGGCCGAGCTGATTGCGAATCCGAGGGTGATGGAGAAGGCGCAGCTAGAGATTCGCCATGCCCTCGCAGGGCGGGAGAGGGTACGAGAGGCACCTCTAAGTAGCATGCTTTACCTCAAAGCAGTAGTCAAAGAGACCTTACGACTGCACCCTCCAATTGCATTGGTCCTAAGGGTTTGCTTAGAGCAACTCCAATAGAAGCCCCTAAATCAGGGCCCTTACTTTCTGAGTAGGGGCTGCCACAACTTTTCTGGGGCAGTTTTCTACCCTCTACTCCAACAGGAGCCCCTAAATCTCAGTCCTTATTCATTTTTTTTTTTCATCCATTTCAGCATATATACTCTGTGTTCATACATATTAATTTTAGCACCACCAATATTTAAACATGAATAATTCCATCGATATTTAAACATGAATAATTTCAAATGTTATGATTCAAATTCAAATGTTTTAACATGAAAATGACATAGTTCCCATCACAACACATAGCAAACAAATAAACAAATTTCTGAACACCATAAAGCGCCCACAAATGCTCCACAAGTCAGCCTTCGACAATGGCAGACACAAAAATAGAGTCATCATCATCAGAGTCGTCTTCCTCTTCCCACAAATCAATATTGCAACAGGTTAATTAATCTAGCAGCAGCATTGTATTAGGATTCACTTCTGAACACAACAAGTAGCAGCAGCCACTCGTAAAGAAAAAGAAAAAAAGAAAGCAGCAGGCGGTAGCACTAGCAAGCAAGCACCACTAGCAGCACGCAGGGCCAGATAAGGGCGGCGGCAGTAGCAGGCAGCGGCCTGGCCAGCAACCACGGCCAAATCTCGCGCACGCACGGCCAGGCGCATCCGCGCACAGCATCAATCGGACTCAATCAGATCTCGCGCACTCACGGCCAGCGCATGCGCGTACAGGACAGGAACGGGGAGCTGGCTGGCCACAGGGTGGACGGAGAGATGGCCGGAGGGCGAGGCGGCGTAGACCAGGCCGGAATCCCGGTCACGTGCATCCCCTCCCTCTCTTGCTTGGCCTCGTCGTGCTGGCGGCGTGGCGGACCGGCGTCCAAGGCAAGCTGGCGGGGGAGACTGGATCTGGGTTGAGGAACGGGTGACGGGGTGGGGAAGAAGAAGCCTCGGCTCCTTGGGGCTTGGGTAGACGGCGGCACGACGAGCTTGGCCGTGGCTGCGGCAAGATCCGATGGCTGGGTCTGATGGCGGGAATGGCAGGCAGGGCGAGGTGGATGCGCGCGCGAAGGGAACGACCGAGTTGGGGCTTGTGCCCCGCTAGAATACGGGCTCGGGTAGGGACTCCGTTGGAGTGAATTTTTTGCTCTCAGCTCTTAAATTTTGAGTTGGAGCTTGAATGGGGTACCATTGGAGTTGCTCTTAGATGACCAAACAATCCAAAGGTATGATGCGCCGAAAGGAACTGTAGTTGTCATAAATGCATGGGCCATATCTAGGGACCCAAGAGAGATAATTGATCTTTTAGGACTGCTTTCGAGTGGCTTCGCAGATTTAGGACTAGCTTCGTTGGCTTCGCAAAACTGACACAAATAAGGATACTCAGATGGATTTCTTGACATTGTGGTTTTATAAATCAATTTTAATTTCTTTTTCCAAATTCTAGCCCCTGGAAAGAACAAACTTACCCCTGCCTCAACCTGTCTACTCCGTTTGTGTTCGTTCGATCCATCCGTCAGGCTGCTGCTACCATGCGTCTGTTCCAAAGCAGGCCGCCCGCCCGCCCGCCGCCGATCTGCTCCACTCCGCTCCCACAAGCCGCCCGATCGCCAGCGCCTCATTCGGCCGTCTGCCGCCGATCTGCTCCGCTCTGATAGGCCGCCCGGTCGCCGATGCCTTCCTCCAGTCCGCTCGATCGCCCGTGCCTGCCTCCGTTGTTCGGAAGCCAACTCCAGGCGGCAGGGCTACTGCCAGGCGCTGCTGACGGTTGCCGTGGAGCAGTGCTGGAGGCGGAGGGTCCCGCAGGTGCATCTCCCGCAGGAGCAGTGCCGGAGGCGGAGGCCGCCGTTGCTACGTACTGGAAGACCATGTTCTAATCAACGCCATCGTTCATGATTATGCAGGAACTTTGTTGATAAAATGTTCAGGAGCAAAGCCTTCAGTGCTACAACAAACAAGGCAGTTGGAAAGCAAAACATCTGTAGCTTGCAATTAATTTGTGCTATTTCGTGTGGAAGCTATCAAGTTTTCTTTTTTGTTTTTACTCTCTGATGCTACGAGCAACAGAGAAACTAAAAGCTTCTCTACAGATTTGGATTGTCAAATCGCCATCACAGGCTTCTAATTTGTCGAGCATCGATGATTGGAATAGGTTTCATTCGCATTAGCACGTGTCCATCCAAGTAGAGAGAGAAAAATGATTGATAAGACAAGGTTCAGCACATAATATAGCCATAATTCAATCAACACACATGCTATTGTCATAAGGAAATCGACTTGTGGTGTTCACAGACATCCATAATTTACCAAATCCTGACAAACTCTTATCATTTGACTCGTAACTAAATGACATCAGTTCAAAAGAAAATTGACCCAAAATACTAAGCCCATCAATCACAAATGAAGCTAGTTTGCCTTTCTCTTTTTTGGTGTCATCTTTTTGGTAATTGTCTTCCTGGTTGGAGGTGAACTGGCAACCATGGCCTGAGAAGAACTTGTCGAGGGAAGAGCGGGACCTTGAGATGAAGTTCCCTCTCCACGTAGCATTGCAAGGCGCCTACATATTCATGTTTATTCTCAGTCAACCATACACGATTGAGAAAGACAAGTTGATATGCTAGTACAGATTTACTCACCTTCTTGTGAGCATTCCAGGGCTGTCAACCATAATTATATCTGAAGCAGTAGAAGGTCGTTGAGGCGTAGAAGGTTCAGTTGGGCGTGCTTTGGTAATGTTCTTTCTTGGCTTCCTTGGTGGCCTAAAAAAAGATAGTTAATTAGTGCAAATTAGAAATAAAAGGAAATTATGATCAACAGCCTATTGAACAACAAACTTGCCTTTTTTTGGTTCCATTTAGCAGGCATTTGTAGCTAGCTTGCCTATGCCCCCTTTGACCACATCTTTTGCACTTCACAGGTCCTCTTATCATAGGTTTCTTCTTCTTTCCACTACCACCAGCTTCCAGACAACTCTTAATCCTCAACTTTCTTTGTCTTCCAACTGACCGTTTTCCAAGGGGTGCCTCCAAGAGATAACCAAGGTCAACCTTAGGCCATTGTGATTTGTCCGGCATTGGCTCTATGAGACCGCTATATGCAGCCTTGAACTTGTCCAAGAAGTAGTACTCATGTACAAAGTCATCCATCTCTAAGTTCCTCTTAGTTGTTATAAGGCATAAAGTATGGTCACATGGCTTACCAGTGTGCTGCCATTCAAGACATGTGCACTCCTGTACTCCAGTTTTAACAACATGCCTCTCATTCTTGTTGTTGTCCCAAATCTCTGCACTCCAATCATTTGATTTGACAACCCTTAGGTGGCCTAACCCTCTAGTCCTTGCATGCAACTGCAGTTTTATAGCTGGTAGTATCTTTCCATGCAGCCTCTCTGATATCTTTCTCCTTCTCTCCCATAATGTCATTATCATCTCCCTCAACTTGTCAACAAGGTCAACCACAGGCAAGTCCTTGATGTCCCTAATCCAATTGTTGAATGATTCAGCGAGATTATTGGTGATATAGTCACATTTGATTTCTGTATTGAAGGCACATCTCATCCAATGCAGGTTATGATGGTCGTTTAGATACTTCCACACATCAGGACAACATTCCAATACCGTAGACATGTGTTTGTCAAACTCTTCAGACCTATATGCCCTTGCTGCAGGCCACATTAGGCCATCACCATCACCATAGAAATGCTTCTTGAAATTTTTCATTAAATGCAAAAAGCACTCTCTTTGGTCAGCATAAGGAAACACAGTCTTTACTGCATTTTCTAAACCTTTGCAAGCATCTGTGCAAATAGCAAGGTGTGTAGGACTTCCTACAGCCTTTTCCAGCTGAGCCATAAACCAAGTCCAGTTATCCTCATTTTCAGAGTCTATAAATCCATACGCAACTGGATACATCCAGTTGTGACCATCTACACCTGTAGCTGCAGCTAAATGCCCCTTCCACCTTCCATTTAGTGCGGTTGAATCTATAGCAAGGTATGGTCTACATCCAGCGGCAAATCCATCAATGCAGGGCTTCAAGGCACAAAAGAACCTACAAAAATATACTTTTTCATCAACAACCTTGGTGTCGATCTCAACAACACTTCCTGGTGATCTCTTCTCAATCTCTGCCTTCCAATTAAACAATAATTGGAAGCTCTCCTCCCATCGGCCATACAACTCAAGCAAAGCTCTTTCTCTTCCCCTCCATACTGTGTCATATCCAATAGTGACATTATACTCATCCTGCAAGTGGTCAAGCATAGCTTTAGCGCCCATGCTAGGTGTTTTCCTCAGGAGGGCCAGTGCCTTGTCAGCCACCCATGCTTGCGAAGCCATAGTAGTCTTGATTCTACTGCTAGAAACACACTTGTGCTCCTCAACTAAGAGAGTGACCTGCAAGAATAATGGTACATATAAGGTCAGTACTACAATTACCAAAGCTGAAGTACAATTTTATTTAAAGGTGAGCAACATTTTATTACCGTTATAGTTGGCAAATCACTCATCTTGGTCCCGATAATTTGCCAAGGGCAACCATTTGCTTTTTGCTTACAATGACCTCTGAACTTTGTTTTACAAGACTTCTCGGTTGCTAGTTCGAACTCCCTATTAATTGCGTGTTGCCTCACAGCCAACCTAAATTCCTTCATATTGGGGAACATGGTGCCAAGTTCAATCTTCGGGTTATTCTTATCATATATAATCAATATCTCCGATGGTGCAGCATCTTCAACTGGAATTGCTGCACCATGTGTATCATCCCCAACAACAGATCCATGACCACCTCCTTGGGCACTAACATCCTGGGCAACACCTCCTGGTTCAGCACTTCCTTGTTCAACATCTCCATTTTCAGCACCTCCTTGAGCAGCCTTTTTCGGCCTTTCATCCTCATCTCTCAACCCCAAGGAAACGTACATTTGATCATCACTCATAAGTGCTAACTGACCATCTTTATCATACACTTCCTCAATCCTTAGAGTAGACCAATCAACTAAAGGAGCAGGTGCTGATGCCTCAACAAGATCAGGCAATGTACCATCCATAGAACTAGACATCTCAAATGCTAGCTTCTCAATCGGAGACGACCCTGTTGGGACCTCCCTAGGATCTCCCATGTTGAAGACGAGCTGCTAAAAAATGAAGGATCAGTTCTGCAAAATTTTAACAACTAACAAATTTTTAACAAAACTTCACGACTGCAACTCTGCATAAAACAATGGACCACACAAGGGTTCGCATAGGCATGATTATGTCATTCGCATGATCATGTCTCGTCATTCAACAGAAATGCCGCAATCAATCAATCTAATTACCTCTCCAGATCACGAGATGGAGCAATCAATCTAATTAGGGTCGTGTAATAGCGATCAATCAATCTTATTTAAACAACAATCAATTGAAGCTTCGGAGCACATTTACCAGGGAAGAAGGCCCTGCCGGCAAACTTGGGGCAGGCAGGGCGGACGTCTTTGAATCAGTTCGCAGGGCTGGATCGAGCGGCGGAGAAACGGCGCGGGCTAGAGTGCGGGTGTACCGGAGCACGGCGTCAGCGATCGAGCGGCCTGAGGAGTGGAGCAGATCGGCGACGTACTGCCGGCCGGACTTGGAACCGACGCGTGGCGGCGGCGGCGACGTGACGGATGGAACGGAATGAACACAAACGGCGTGAGATGTTTCTCAGGTCAAGGCAGGGGTAAGTTTGTCCTTTCCAGGGGCTGGAATTTGGAAAAATAAATCAAATGATTTTATAAAACCATAATGTCAAGAAATCCATCTGAGTACCCTTATTTGTGTCAGTTTTGCGAAGCCAACGAAGCCAATCCTAAATCTGCGAAGCCACACGAAAGCAGTCCTAAAAGATCAATTATCTCGGACCCAAGATACTGGCAAGACTGACAGATTCATGCCGGAAAGGTTTGAAGGTGAGAATGCTTTGGACTTCAAAGGACTGGATTTTGAGTTCACGCCATTTGGGGCTGGCCGGAGGATTTGCCCGGGGATAACCTTCGCGCAAGCAAATGTTGAGATTGCTTTGGCTACCCTCCTGTACCATTTCGACTGGGAACTACCCGCTGGAGCCAAGCCTGAGGAAATAGATATGACGGAACAATTTGGACTATCTATTACGAGGAAGTCTGAGCTGCTTCTGCAGCCTATTGCTCGTATTACACCTGTACATGATGCTTCAATATAGTCCGCGACTTGATGGGGCTCTATGCGGTACGGTGTTCTTTTCAGGAGATCAAGTTTCTTCTGTTTGTCAAGTTATGCGGGCGTCTGATGTTGGTGATCAGTGAACTGAAGCTTGAAGCATGGCGTTTGCTTTTCTTTGTGAGGAGAGTGATCGTTGGGGAAGTAATGCTGATGTTGTTTGGTTGTTAAAATGTTGGTGATAAACTTCTGCAGATATCTATGTGTGCTTTTGCTGTAATAGGCTAGCTCGTTTCTAGTTACCTTAACCCCAATGGCATTATTCTGAGAACAGGTAATGTCATCGGGGTAGTGAGATGTTTCCTGGTTTCTCGGCTTGTGCTTTCTCAAACCTATGTAAACTCTTGCGCATCCGTGTCATTTGATATGGAGGTGGGAAACCACAGTTAATATATATATATATATATATATATATATATATATATATATATATATATATATATATATATATATATATATATATATATATATACGGTGGATCCAGCCAAGATCCAACAACCGTCGTCTAGATCCAGCAGCTACTCCGGACACCGGACGCGGTGGGCACGACGGGCTCGGCCGATGCGCATCACAGGCGACGTGTGTGTGCTTCAGGCAGTGGCGACGATGGACAAGCGCTACAGGCGGCAGGCGTGGCCTGCCCGCGCGACGAGCGGCACCCAGCGCTCGCGACGCGCAGGTGGCAAGGCCGGTGTGATGGGGTCAACAGCAGCAGCAGGCGTGGCCTGCCTGTGCAAGGGCTCGGCCGGCGTGCACACAATGGCCGTGGCCTGCGCCCGCGACGCGCAGCTGGAGTGTCAAGCCGGGCGTGCGGTGCCAAAGCGGATCGTCAGCCATGTGCGCGGTGATGATAGGGACTGGTGGCTGAGTAAGGACACCGAGGTGCGATTGCAAACTGCACGGGAGCCGTCAGTCTTTGCTGCACATTGTGAGGATGGTTTGAAAGAGGAGGAAGATGAGGTTGCGTGCCTGGGAATTTGACGGATTCTCTTGCCAACTTGCTTTGGGTCAATCCAGTTCCCTATTTTGCCATGAAGGCCAGTGCAAACCAATCTTCTTTCCTTAGTATGTTCTTTGGTGGATTACGTCAAGTTACACAGCGGCACATTGGACACGGCGGTGTCCGTTCTGCATGACACTAGGTTTGATCTCTCGGTTTATGATCCAATACTGCGCCCATTGATGCTGTCACACATTTTTAATGATCCTTTGACGGGTCCGAGATGAGTGAAAAATACATCTAAAGTTGGCAAATTGGATTTGTGCGAGGATGATCAGATTTTGATGGTGGTGGCCCTGATCTGTGCGCAGATTTTCTAGGGCTAAGGTGCACGGAATACCGACGTTTGTTCTATGCTCATTGACGCATAAGATGTGTCACGACGATTGGATTAGACAAGACCTGGAGGTAGTGGTATGGTTGGTGGTGACTCAGCTGCAGGATAGATGCTTTTATTATTTTTGTTTTGCTCTTTGTTCCTAGTCTGTGTGCAATTTGGAATGGAGCAGCTTTTTCTTTGTAATCTTTAAAGCTACATGCATCTTTTTGATGCAGAGGCTGGAATAAATATTTCCCGATTCTAAAAAAGTCTATTCTGCGCGTATGCGCATTTGAGAGCTACGCTGCGCATAGACCCACCGACCTGAGCTGGCTTCTTCCCCGACGCGCGAGCAGACGAATTAGGCTACTTCGGGCGCGCAAGACAGCACCCAAACCAGCCCGCCTCCTCCTTCCTCGCGCCCCCACGGGCCAGCACGCGTGCGGGAAGCAGTTGCGCACCTCCTTCCATGCGCAGGACGAGTCTGCCTTCTTCCCCCGCGCCTCAGACGACGCCCCTCCTCCTTCTCCGTTGCGCACGCGACAGGATACCTCGTCTTCCATGAGCCTCTGCCCCCTCCTCATGCGGAAAATCCCAATTCCTCGATTGTAGTTGCTGTCCACAATGAAATTACTATTGGATCCTCAAAATCGATGGTTGTTTCTTGCAATGGATTGTTGCTATGGCTCATATACCTCAAGTCCATGGTGGATTGTCTTCCCAACGCCACTAATCAATGAAAATTTTTGCGAGCGAGTCAGTACAGATCCGTTCTGCATCTATTGCAACTCCAGTTGCAACCAATTGCAACTGACGTCAGTTGCAACGTTTGCAGGGATCCTAGTTGCAAATTGATGGAACGCAAGTTGCAACGCCAAAATTGTGTAGTTATCATAGTTGCAACCATGAGTTGCAATCCATTTCAATTAAAATCATCTCGTGTGCAATTATATGCATTGTAATTTACTATCATTTTATAGTGAAAGTACAATACTAAAATCAAGAGGAGAACCTACTCCTCCTAGAACAAGCACTAGCACATATAAGGACAAGTTAGATGACGATGGGCAAGAGATATTGATGTGAGATAGACAGTGTATTGTCAGTTGAGGGGGCATTACTCAACAATTTGTCCACTTAATGCAAAAAGAAGGGTTCCAGCAGAGGAGGGAGAAAAAAGGGCGGCAAGAGAAAAAGAGGCATAGGAGATACAGCTATGACGAGAAAAATAAAGGCAAAAACATTATAGAAGAGGAATTTGATGAGCAAGTGACTCAATGAATTATTGTGAACTGGAAGGACGAAAAATAACACTAGAATACATAGTCACAATGTCTGTAGCAGGGAATTGCGATAGGTGGCATACATCAGTTGCAATTATTTTAATTTATAGAAATAATTTTCATTTATGTATAGAATCATGGTTGCTTATCTCTGTAATTTATTCAACATGGTTAATTTATACATTTGATGGGTAAAACAAATTCTATGTCCTTGACAAAGGTTGTGATATTTTGTTACTCTCTTAACCAAAAATACAAGTTACAATACATTGTACAGTATATCGACCAGTTGCGAAAGATCATATTTATAATTGCAAGAAGCTGACTTACACTGAGCGATGAAGGAGCCTCATTTACTAAACACATCAGTTGCAAGATATTGAATGTCTAATTGTAACAAAGTACTAACATTGTTGCAATGCCATATATTACTAATTTCGGTGGCAACATATTATAGAAAAAGAAGTGTTGAATATCGACAAATTTAGTAGTTAAAACATGTCAATCACAACAATTGCAACAACTTATTTATACTTGCAAGAATCTCATAGTAAAAACATACCAGTTGCAACATATTGAGTGTCTAGTTGCAACAAAGTACGATTCCAGTTGCAATGCCATACATTTACTAACACCCAATTGCAACGTATTGAATGCCTGGTTGCAACAAAGTACTATGCCAGTTGCAATACATTGAGTCACAACACAAGATGTCATAAAAAATTTCCCAAGTTAACATGCCACATAGTCACAATCCATAGTAGAAAAAATAACAACATTTAAGCCAGAAAGATCCGCCAATTCCCAATTCGCAAGCACAATGACAATATGCGAGATGTCACATCCATATTCTCATTACATGAATGACTAAGACTACAAAAATATATTTAAATCATGTTGCTGCTGCTGGAGGTGGTCACCGTCCACCTATGCGGAATTTATCGAGCTGCTAGAGAAGGTCTTGGTGTTGGTTCATGGGATGGAAGGAGGTAGTGTAGCATCTAGGTATATCCCTTGCGCTACACACAAAGACAAGAAATTTTGTATGATCAGTTTGATATCATGGCACAAAAGTCCAATTAAAAAAGAACGAAAACTCTAAAATGAACTAAGCAAATCCACATGTCCTGCATAAGACCCTTCTTGCCAAAGCTTAAGGTTCTTCCAAGAAAATATTGCACAATCATCCTTCTTCTGTTGTTTGATACATGATCAGAATGGAGCGTTATAGTGCGAAAAAAATATAGTTTCATAGATAGGAAGCACGTAACAAGAAAGAAAGAGTTACAAAAAAAAACATGGTTGCAGCAGTGTAGCTGAAACAAGAATTTGTTTAAAAAAGAAAAGTTGCAAAGATAGGAATCAATAGAGAAAATTTTCAGTTGCAACAGATTTTGATCAGTATTTGCAATATTCTTAGTTCACTTGCAACTACAAGTTCAGAATTAATAAACAAAATGTTCAGTTACAATAGAATTAATGTCTATTTGCAACAATCTTGATGGGCAGTTACATCTGAACATGGTAAAAGACAAGCTTGGCATAGGGATAAAAAATGTTCAGTTACAATAGAATTAATGTGAATTTGCAATAATTTTGATGGGCAGTTACATCTGATAATGGACAAGCATTGCATAAAGATCAAAAGAAAGTGAGCACAAATTGAAAGTATCGGGCGGTTTCCAAATCGAGCACGCCTTGAACCATCACGCCTCACGTCAACAAGCTCCAAGGTTTTCATAAGATGGTCAGTTGCAATAGCACGAGAAAACAATATAGTTGGTGACTAAGTTACAACAATAGATATAGTAAATAATCGGTGAACTTTCTATTAGGAAAAGGAACAAGAGATTCAGTTGCAACCAATTGCAACGCCCCATTATTAGAAAACTTAATTGTAATCAGTTGCAATGCTAATCTAGCAAAAGCTGCTTCCAATTGGTTGCAAATCTACCCACCATACCAATTTCAAAGAACAACAGTGATCCAATTACTCATGGGAAATCAAATTTCACACCAATTTCATCCACTATAGCATGCAAGCAACCTAGAAAGCGCTATGGAAAACTACTACATCACACAAACAGTTGCAACGGCATGGAGAAAAATATAGCATATCAATTGTGACAGTGAGTGAGCTGCAACAATAGGTGCCGACAGGTGAAATGATTAGTGAACTTTCTAGTAGAAATAGGATGAGACATTATGCCACACATCAACAAATAGAAAAAAAAATGTTGCAATCAGTTACAACAAGGGGGCTCAATTGCGACAACGGGGCTCAGTTACAGTCAGTTGCAATTCAGAGAACACCAACAATGATCCAAAATTAAAACCATGTGTCTGGAAGGCTACCATATGTAACTAGCTCAGAGAGATATAGCAATCCAGTTGCAACATGCAGTTTATCTTTGATTTTCATGGAAATAATACTACAACACACGTCATGTTCATACATTTAGCATCATTCGCTTTGAAAAATCAACCAAACTCTGATCATACCGGTTGCTCTCATCACACATCAATTGAAATTCGCATGAATCACCAACTCGTACAGCGAGGAAGGAGAAGTAGCGGAACATCCGTACCTTAGGCAAGAGCAGAATCTGAGCGTGGGGAGGGGCAGGACAAACTGTAGCGCGTCGCAGACGACGACAATGTCGATTGGCAGTGAGGGGAGGGGCGCGGACGACACGGGAACTCGCCGGGAGGGGAGGGGAGGGGTGCCGATGTGCTCGACAGAAGCGGGCAGGGGAGGCGATGCCCGCCGGGGAGACGAGGAAGCTCGCTGGAAGATGGCGCGTCTGCAGAAAGGGGATGGCTGCCGACGACGAGCTTGACGGAAGACACGGCGCGCGGATCGAGTGACGCGGCGACAGCGACCGTGAGGAAGGGAGGCGCGCCCGCGGGGAGGGAGACGGCGTCCGTGGGGAGGGAGACGGCGACCTCGCGACGGGGAGGCGACGGTGCCCTGGCGGTGGGGAGGCGGCGCTCGTCAGGGAAGACGCCACGGCGGCGGCTGCGAGCGACAGAAGCGGAGGAGAAAAGAAATTGTGCGAGCTATTTTTTTTTAATTTGGGTCACGGGTGATATTTGTATTTCCCATTGCGTTGCAACTTGCCCTCACGAGGTGTTGCAATGCGGTCGCAACGAACCGGTGGTGGGTTGGTTGGTTGGGTCGGGAAGCTGGTCGGGCTAGGTCACGTGCGCGCTCGGGTGCGTCCGCATGGGTCTGCGCAGCTTACAGGTACGCGTACCTGCAGAATACACATACAGTATATATATATATATATATATAGGTAATCTATTTACACTACAGAATATCTAATTCTGTAGCCGGACCCAATGAACCAAAATTAGGCAGGCCGACGAACCCCTCCCGCCAGCCCGTCCGGGTCCGGCTCGGACCGTGCACCCGCCCCGCCTGCGCCAACCCCGCCCCGCGCCTCCTCTTCCTTCCCGGCTTCAAACCGTTCCCGATCCCACCTCCCACATTCTCGAGGACGAGCTCTCTGGGCTGCCCCAACTGCTTCTTCTACGTCTTCCCGTCGAAATCCTCCATTGTTCCTGGATTCCGTCGCTGGCTGGTAAGCTCGCCCACCAATCCTTCGCCGGCGTCGCTATCGTTCCATCCTACTATGTGGTTCCCCTCACCGTATTTGTTTCTTCAGGCTATTTTTCGGTGGTTGCTTCATTGTCCGGCAGGCTCTCCAAGTTGAACCTGATGAGCAACTCCAGATGAGCAATTCGGGTTTCACACTCAGATGAGCAACTCCAGGTTCGTATTAATCCCCGATTTGCTTCCCCTACTCGTTTTTTAGTTTCTTGGTAATTGAATGGATGGGAGGACTCCGCCCCCAATTTCTTCCCTAATTCCAGTTTAAATCCGTCCCCGATTTGCTTCCCCTACTCGTTTTTTTATTTTTCCTGGTAATTTGATGGATGGGAGGACTCCGCTCCCCAATTTCTTCCCCAATTCCAGTTTAAATCCGCTATTAAATCGTTGGAACTGAGGTCTGTTCGCCCCAATTTCTTCCCCGATCCCGAAATCTTGATCATTGGGTATCGATTTGTGCACCCTTCATCAGCCAAATCCTATTTGTTCGCTAGTTACATAATACTGGATGAATGCAGGATCTGCCATCTGCTAGCTAGGTTGTTCCAGTGTTCTTTTTCATTCATGGATGATTGCGGGATTAGTTTTTACTAGAAAAAATTCTGTGTTTGTTCGTCAATTAATAAATCGAGTCTTGATTGTCTCTTAAATTAACTGTACTGTTATAGTAGAATAAATTAACTGTGCTTCACCATCCGTCTTGTCATTCTATTATATAGTTTCTTTCGAACCTGTATTATTTTTCAGAATTATACCTTCTCTATATATAGGTAACTACAGATTATACCTGCTCTATATAGGTAATCTATTTTAGAATTACACATTGTTCAGAGACATCAGTTTATATTTTTTTTATCTACGGTTTATAACTTTATATTCATTTTGACCCATGTTGATGTCAGGTGAGAAGGCCTTCCACAGAAATGCAGGGAAGGTTGAAATCGCTTATTTTAAAAAGCAGCCAAGAGGCAATCCAGCTTGACCTTCCTGATATCCCTGGTTCGTCAGTTCCTGGTCCAAATGCTCAGCCTCAAGCACCACCACGTCTAGTTCCCATATCAGCAGTACCAACAGCACACACTTCGTCTTGTGCTAATTGTGCGTCTGCACCAGCTCGGAGGAACCTAAAACGTAATGCTAGTGCTTCTGAACCCATCGTGGAAAGCGATGACGATGACTTCATGCCACCCACGAAGCAGCATGCCCATGCCCGTGCACGTGTGTCCAGTAGTGTTACGGGGGCTGATTTGCGCAGAGCTATGGGTCATCCTGCTTGCAGCAAGGTAAAAGCAAAATTTGAGTTTTAACTTTGACTATGCTTTTAAGTTTTGATATCAGTTTTCTCCATAGCACTACAATTTGCTCCCTCTGGTTTTTGTTTCAGAATTAATTATCATTTTAACTTAGCAATAAATAGTCCAATTGTTCATTAACAATCGTTCTACTTCTGTCGAAATTTCATTTAGCTGAACCATATATCCTGTTTGCTAAAAGTTTGTCCATATCATGCATCCCTTTTATTGTTGGCGGTCATTCAGACTAATAAGAGTTTTGTTAAATATGATCAGGCCCCTTCTGTACGATGTGCTCCTTCAGTCTTCAACAAATTCATCGAGCATCTATCCATGCCTCAGCGTAAGAAAATAAGTGATCTTGGTTTTGGGGGCCTCCTTCAGCTTCCCACTGAGGGGCTGGAGTGTAGTGACCTTCTCGCTTTTTTGATGGACAAACTGAATCCAGAGTCAATGATTCTTGAAGTGGGTCATGAAGGAGGTTTACCAGTCAATGAATTGGCTGTCCAAAAGGTTTTTAAATTACCCAATGGAGATATGGATCCACCTAGCTCAACTGAGGAGGAGAATACCCGTGCTTTGGTTGAGTTTAGGAAATTAGTTCATGCTGAACGGGACAAAGATGTCAAGTGCAATCATTTGCTCGACCTTATGAGAAAATTGCAGCTTGATAATGCCTTGGCTATCAGGATATTCTTTGTGGTAGCATTCAACAAGTTATTATTCCCTGCAGTAGACAACAATATCAGAGGCCAGGATGCCTTCATGACCAAGAACTGGTCTCAATTTGGTAATATGAACTGGTGCAAGGCATTGGTCAATGAGCTGCGCCATGCTGCAATAACATGGCGTAGTGAGAGAAAAAAATCCATTCCTGGTTGTGCAATTTTCTTGATAGTGAGTTTCCCTTCACCTTTATTTTCGTATGAGGGTGAAAAACCATTTTCATGAACGTTTATATGTTTCATTTTTTCTCTATGCAGGTATTCTATTTGGATAATCTTCTTTGCCGCTATTCCATTGACCACCTGTGTACACCCCGGGCAAAGTTCTTTCATAAATCAGTGATGGAAAATATTATTCGTGAAGATAGGCGGAAGGACAGAGATGGGAAGGAGACATTTGGGAACCTACAGGTATTTGATCTGCTTTACATTTGTTTTATTTCATACTGCTCAGTGCCATTTGCTCTCTTTCTCATTTATTTAACTTCTTTTTAACCATATTTGCAGCTCAGAAATGTTGCCAATACTTGCTACCACCACACTGCATCCCCACAAAATGGGATACCAGCAGCTGCAGATTCTATCTCATCACCAGCGTTCACCTCTACTGCAGAGCTTCGTTCACTGATATCTGAAATACTTCATTCGCCATCAAGAAACAAGGCATCCGATGGACTGAAATTGTTTGATGCCAATTCAAGTCAGGCTATCAGGTCCATTCAATGTGGTACCCAAATGCTTCTGGAGTCACATTCGGAGTTCATCCATACCATGAAAATTGCTTTTGAGGAAGTAGTCGTTGAAAACAGAAGAAAAGAACGGGATACTACAAACAAACGCCCGGTTGAGGAGCATCAAAGCAGACAAAATCAGGAATCATCCTTTTTTCAGCGAGGTTCTGACATTAATGATGGAATACAGCCCCAGTGTTCTAATGCTCCATCTCATTTGATCACTAGGTTACTAATGATACTCTATTTTACCGGTAATTGTTTTTTGAACCTGATCATTCATGCCTACTTTTCCCAGGTCATGAGCCACACATCGCATGCACCACGCCTGTTGCCGTGGCACAAGATGCGCATGAAAAGAATGAACTGGACAGAGCACACAGTGATGGCAACCTGCATCATTCAATGTTTAATTATGTAAGCTCATGTTAATATTCTCTATTGGCTTGTTTAATGTTTACATGCCTTGCATTTGTCTTCACACACAATCAATTATCTTTACAGTAAAGTTTGATTGATGTTTACAATAATATTGTTTATGTTCCTCTTTTTTTTTTTTGGGTGCAAGCGTAGGTTAGTGGATTTGCCCAAGATGAGCTCCCTTACAAATGGCACCATATATTGATAGCTTTGCCCCAGACATTGATAAGTTGATACAAGAGCTAAGCCAAGCCGAGAAGAATGCCAAACTGCGAATTAGTGAACACCATGTAAACCACGTGCCAACCGTAACTGAGGTGAGATTTCCTAGGAAATTCTCACCACATTTATCTCTGTATTGTGTAACAGCTCATCATGGCCATTTATATTTGTGATTTAATTTCCTATACTGCCACATTATCCGTATTTTTGTTTCATTTCTAGTTTCCCATGTTTGCTATATTTTTACTGCTTCCTTCTCATTATAAACCAATTTTCCTCATTTTGCCCTTTGTAAAAAAAATTTGCCACAGTTTTTTTCTTAATTGTTACTTAACGGTGTAATGTCCTTTTTCTACGCATTTACTTATTTCCTCATCATATTGTGTCGTGTCCTCATTTCGATGCTCAGGACACTCCCGTGGTCTCAATTGATTGTATTGTACCTACTGCTCCTGAAGGAGGATGCACACAACCAGTATCTCCGCTGCACGGTGCGTCTCATGTCTGATCTCTTAGTCAACAATAGAGATTACATTTAATTCCGTTCAGTAACTCTTTGGATCCATTTTTCCTCATGCATGTGCCCAACACTAATGTTATAGAAGAGGCTAGTTCGATAGGCAGGCATGTTGGGGAGCACTCTGAGAACAATGTCATCATGGGTGCTGCACCAATGCACAGTGATTTAGGACAGGTATCATGCATCCAGGTCTCATACTGCATATATTACTTCCCAATTCACATTATTATGACATATACAGTGATAGTTAATGGGGTTTCTTCAATCCACAGGAACTGCATGTCCAAACACATGTATCAAGTCCTGCATCTAATGAAAATACCAATCTAAATGAACCGATAAGTGCTTCTACAGCCAGCGATAGCAGCGACGAGGCAGATGATGCAGAGTCTTGTCCAGCAAGCGATAGCAGCGACGAGGCAGATGATGCTGAGTCTTGTCCAGCCAGCAATAGCAGCGACGATGGCAGATGATGTAGAGTGTTATCCAATTTCAGAGTTTGTTAACACGCAGGATGCGTCAGGGTATCATATTCGTGCTAGGCAACGGATAGATAGACTTGCCAATGTCCCACCTAGATACAGATCTCCATTCAAATGCAAAACACCAAGTCCAGCAATCGACATGACTAATGCTGTGGTTGTTAGGAGGAAATTCAGCACATATCCATTGAACCAAAGCAGGTATCAGTTGTTTAACATTTTCTAACTCTTGTTATCTACTATATAGCTGAACCCATGTCATTTCTGCCTTCATATTAATTGTTTTTCTCATTATTGCAGACGAATTGTTATTCAAGGACCTGCCCAACTACTCTCATGCGACCAGATAGCACAATCGTTTGCTGATGGAGCCCCATTGTGGAGGACCTTCATGTCTTATTTTGTTGAATGCTTACGTGACGATGAAGAAGTTTACAGGCCCAAGTGTGTTGGGTTCAGAGTCTTCCTTTCAGGAGCTCTTGGGGTCAGTCCTCACTATTCCACTTCCCATCTATTATTCTACATTTCTAATCAGTGATATTTTATTACCTCACGCACCCGTCTGTTTGTTGTACCTGTATATCTGAATTATTGTGCTGAGCTAGTCCTCATCCTCTCTTCACTTTATGTCGTCCAGGAGTTGCTCAACCATGACGAGGAACGCCCGGGCTCCTGCAGTTATCCAGACCTGGCTGCACTCATCAGACTAGGAGCTGACATTGGTGAGCTTGATGTGTACAAAGTGAAGCTTGTAAGTTCAGTGTCAATATTTCTCATTACATAATACTCGTATCATCTGCATACTAAATGGTTTACAAATTATCCAGTTCTTCGTACCAATACGTTCGGACGACCGCTACACTGTTTATTGCTTGAATATGGTGCAACATCGAATTGATGTATTCGACTCCAGTAATGAAGACCATGAAGCTTACCAGAAAACTATCGGTGATACGGTTGTACCCAGGCTTAATGTTCTTTTCCAGAAACTAACAAACGGAAAATTTAGAGACTTTTCAAACTGGAAAAGGCCTATAATCAATATCATTAAGGAGAACAAGCTGAACGATTCTCCATTCATTGGAATGAAAATCATGGAGCATTGGGATGGTCACAACCTCCATTTGCAGCAAAATACGGTTGGTATTATTTCCCCCAGAACTATGTGACCCAAAGCTTTTCTTTCTCTAACAATTTTAACTCATCTCTACAATGCAGATAAGCCAGACTGACCTCAGGTCCGAGAAGTTGTCCTACATGCTTTACCACTCAGTCAATCAAAAGAAGAGGCTACCTTGGGACTTAGAGGCATATAGGCCACATTCGTGATATTCATATTGTTACAACGAACAACTATATGTTTAAATGTGCTTTTAGTAGCCAGTACATTGTCAATTTCATTACCAAAACACTCCAGAACTATCTGTTGTCCTTTGTAAATATGCTACTGCAGTGTGTCTGTTGTCTCAGGATCACGACTTTAAAAGCTTAATACAGTGTGTCTGTTGTCGAATACTTGTCTTTCCAATGTTGATTTTTATTTGAGTAAATACTACCGTGTGCCTGTTGTTGCTTATTCTAAGCTGGCGTACTTGATAATCTCATACAGAGGAGCACCTGCCATTCGCTGTAGAAACTGAGATTGGGAGCAAAATCTCTGTCTACATGTGTAATCTCATACAGAGGAGCACCTGCCATTCATCTTTGCAAATTGTCATTGTTTCGTTCCTGTTTCTCATAGCATTTATGATAACGAAATTAGGTGCACATCATGATTGCCATTCTCATACATAGTATGTAAATCATTCATAAGAGAAAAGAAAAAAAAACCATTAGGAGTATACATCTCATATTGATAAGATGCACCAGATACATGCCAACCCATACTAAGTATTCTTTACAGACCATTCATACACAAGCAGTTCCAAATCTGTATATACACAATAGCTATGTCAATCCAAACCTAGCTCTATACATAAAAACAGCATTCATAAGCCAATTTTTCACATTTAATAATCACAATCCATTCTTTCCAAATCTTCTTCATATGTCTCCTCTTCTCCAGCTTCCTCCAAAAACTCTTGTTCCAATTGTTTGTTAGTTGGTGGCCGTCCTCTCTTTGTTCCCATAGTTCCGCGTCTTCCCCTGTATCCTCCCCTGCCTTTAGCTTTCACAACTGGGTTCAGTGGGCATGTTGTCGAATAGTGCCCTGCATACAAACCACATTGATGGCACTGCTTGGTTCCTTTTTTCTCTTTTTTACCACTGCTCCCTCCCACATCACAACCAATTTCTTTCCCACTGCGCTTGGTACCCTTCGTTTTGGCCTTTTGTGGTGCAATCATTGATATTTCCGTCTCATTTGCAACCGGTGGTGCATTAGCTGATGTTGCATTTTCATTTTGTAATTCATCATCATTCCTCCGAGTGCCCTGGGCTGAGGGTCCAATGTCAGCTGGTATACTCTCAGCCAACTTACACAATGATTCAAATTGTTCACAGCCGGTTTCGAACCCTGTCTCGACCTGCGGCATGCCCTCACAGCCGCCATAGCAATGGTCACTAGCTTTGAGGTTCTGAACTGCTCGGTTGTGCAATCAGGTCCCACTGTCACTATGTCATGCCTGTCCCACATCAGATGGTACCTTGCATCCCTCGTGTATCTCTTCAGTATATAATGTGATGGAACTTTTTTTATTTGCAGGTGTGTAAATGCTTTAAGTAGATGTTCACAGAACAGTCCTGTGCACAACGAGTAATATTCTATCAATATCATGTTTCCATAATAGGACATCATTTAGGAAATACATGTTTATCACAAACTTTTCAAATTTATGTTTAGGAGAATTCATACATACCTGTGTGCTCCCATGTGCGGCACTCACATTCAAATAAACCGGCTTCTACATTGGCGTGAACTTTGAAGGAATGCTGGTACCAAGAATATTTTTTTGATTCATTAGTGTGGGTTACCAGGTACCCGTTCTCCCTGTCCGGGTCAGCATCGATGCGGAATGCAGTGCTGTTCATATAAGTCGCCTTGTAACTCTTATAGACTGCCCTTGTGTACACCCGGCTCAGATGAAAGTCAAATGGCTGCAAAGTAGCTCTGATGACTTCAGCCTGTTTTAATCAACAAATTAGAATTTCAAAGTTTACCAATTTGACTACCATATTATTTCAGTTTATCAGAACTTAAGTGAAAATGGCTGCAAAGTGGTCTTACCTGTGACCAATGTGTTTCTCCAGCACAAGTATGATTGGTGTGCTGAATGACCTGAAGCAGCTTTCTTGCAAATTTGTTAATAGAAGGCATATGGTCCACGAAGCCAGGTCCTTTCACCATATTGTTCACGCTCTCGCTTCTTTGTGTCGAGGTCATCCTACCACAATAGTACTGTTTGAAGTATGCTGGAACCCACATTTCCCTTTGATTCCAAAGTCCTTTTATCGCATCATTTTCTCCTATGCCATACTCCTCAACTAACTCTTTCCATGCGGCCTGAAATTCTGCAGTGGTCAGTGGGTGGTTAATTACAGTCCGAAGTTTTTCCTTCAACCCCTCATGGGCCCAGTATAATCTCCTGAGCTCCTCCCTGTATTTTTTTAGCATGTGCCACCGGCAAAGGCGGTGAACCGTCTTCAAAAATACCCTTTTCACTGCAGCAGCCATTGAGCTATCCTGATCTGTTGGAACATGTTTATGTATTTAAAAAACAAAATTTACTAGGGAGTTGCCATAAAAGATTTTTCATATCAATGAACAATTGTAGTTCTTACCAGTAAGGATGCATTTTGGGTCCTTCGCAGGCTTCATACATTTTTGGAATGTCTTAAACAACCATTCAAATGTGTCAGCTTGTTCGTTATGCAGTAGCGCCTGGCCAAAAATAACATTCTGAAGCTGATGGTTTGAACCGACGAACATTGCAAGTGGCATGTTATAGGTGTTTGTCCGATAAGTGGTGTCAAAAGTAACCACATCCCCAAAATCCATATATTCTGCACGCTGGCTAGCATGACTCCAAAACACGTTCTCCATTAGGCACTATAGCTGTTGGAATATCTGGGTCCTGCCTCCATATATAATAACCAGATTAACTACCAAAAGAAAACATTGAATGGATGCACCAATCGATCTTATTCAGGGCATTTGTCATTTTCAGTCACATAACAAGCATTCAGTCATTTGTCAGTTTAATTACCTCTACCTGATTTACTAATGGCACTTGGTAGAATCAAACTTTTACATGTGTCGAGTTCTACATGATCCTCATTCTTTTAGAGGAGTTTTAAGGTCCAAAATAATGGCCATTAGTTTCTCAAAACTAATGGCCATTAGTTTAAGGGTAGTTTTGTAATTGCACTATTAATTAAGAATTTATGTTATATGATAACAAAAAAAACATTAACCCTACCCTACTACTAATAATAAACAAATTATTTACTAGCTTAATACATGTCAAAGATTAATCATACTACTAATTTGATATTTTTTATGAACACAAAACTATTTAGTATAAGTTTCACTTTTATTTTTTCCAATATTACCCTCAATTTGATGAAATAATGGCCATTAGTAATGAATTTCTGAGATCAGATCTACACCGCCGGATCAAACTAATGGCCATTAATTTTCAAAAACTAATGGCCATTATTTTGGACAGTAAAACTGCTCTTCTTTTAATGTCATGGCGCATGAACAACTGATGTTTCAAGTTAATTGGAAGGTTTCTTTTTCCATATAAAACAAACATTTGTTTGATTTGAGAGACTTGACCTAGGATAAGGAGGTGGGGTGGCTGGGGGAGAAGGCAAGCATTGCAAGCATCGATGAGCCATGCGTGCAAGGGGACATATAAACCAGTGTGAGCATGACGGAATCTACCAATTAAAAAAGGTTTTGCGACCGTTGAGTAATTCCTAAAAATATCGCGTTACCTGGTATATAGCTAGAACAACATTACAAGCATGTTGTCTAGGGTGTATACTAGAACATTGTCTTCAGTTTAACATTGAACCTTTGATCATAAATAGGATGCAATATTTAAAAATGAATCTGTCCCATGATGTCCCTCTCCACGTGGTTACCAAAAATTGATGTGTCCCGATCCCACCGAACTGCCTCCTTTGTAAATCCACACATCTTTCTCACGTTCCGCCGCCCTTTTTCACTCATACTCCAATCATCCCATTTTCTATGTGCGTAAGCAGCTTGCAGGAGGAAATGATGGATCCGGAATTAAGCCTGCCGTTGTTAACGTTATTTCTGTATGAAAGCAGCTTAATTGCAGGAAGTCAAGAGTCAAGACCTCTTTTTTTTTCGCCGAAAAGGCCAAGACAGATATTGTTCCTTGGCTTTGTCCGTGGGGCTGGCAAGACGTCGTAGAAGCTCGCGGATGGCGGTGGCGGCGGGAGGATCACGCTCTTCTCTTGCCGGGTGCAGCGGGTTGAGCACCCGGCAAAGACGTATCTGTGGTTGTCGGGGCTGTCAAGTGTAATGAGGAGGTGAAGTTTCCGGTAATTAATACAATTACGTTGTCGGAGCATTAGGCGTTGAGCGCTGAGTTGGTGCGCCGGATACACTAGCGGAGATCGATCTGCTGGCGGCAAACCAGGCATGGCACGAACTGGGGAGTGGACGTATAGAAACCCAGGTACCTGATGTTGATGATCAGTAAACTGAAAGCTTGAAGGATGGCGTTCGCTTTTGTCAGTGAGGAGAGTGATCGTTAGGGAAGTAATGCATGATGATGCTGTTTAGTCGTTAAAATGTTGGTGATAAACTTCTGCAGATATGTATGCGTGCTTTTGCTGTAATAGGCTACCTCGTCTCTACTTACCCTCCAAGGCGTTATTCTGAGAACAGATAATGTCATTTGGGGTACCTAGATGTTTCTTGGTTTCTCAGCTTGTGCTTTCTCCAACCTATGTAATGTCGTTTGGTATGGAGAGGTGGGAAACCCCGGTTCGAAAAAAAAAGGCTATACAGCAGTCGAGTTTTACATGTTCCTCATTCTTTAACGTTGTGGCGCACGAACATGCTAAGAATATGTACTACTCATGGAGTGGGTTCTATGCTAATACGACCTGAAAGAGTATCCGTCCCTGGTGATGTAATTCCTCTTATAGCCGCAGATTATCCCTTGTGGGTTCTATGCTAATATGGAGTGGTGTGTGGTTCAGGTTAAATGGAATGTTTCTTTTTCCATCTAAAAAACGTTTGTTTGGTTTGAGACGTGACCAGATAAGGAGGTGGTGGTGGGTGGGGGAGAAGGTAAGTATTGCAAGTACGGGTGAAAATAGGACGGTATCCGACTGACCAACTAACCGAAGCCCTATATCATCAAATACAGTATGCATCAATGATTATTTGAATTCAAATCCAAGAAATAATAACTGGATAGGATACGGGACAAGTGGTATCCACCTCGAATCCAAATATCATGTGAATTGAGAAAGTTTATAACGATTATACACCAAAAATATGATGCAAAATAAAGAGATTGACATGAATAAGAGTCAAAATGCTCTTGATCATGTATATCAATGGTCAGTAATTCCTTTTTCACTCTAATTATATCGCAATCATTTAATTTTTCATCCTTACAAACCCTATGATAAAACCCGATTTTAAACAAAAAATATAGGATAAGGTATAGCATGCAGAAATAATTGCTCGATACTATCTGCTCTAAACTCCGAATCCAAGTAAAAAAAAATATAAGATATGGGATGGGCAATATCCGCCATATCCGATCTGTTTTCACCCTTAATTGCAAGCATCCATGAGCCATGCATGCACGCAAGGGCAAATACCTGTTCGTTTCGCTGCAGCTGCGGCTACGGCTGCAGAAAAATAACTGCGAACACTGTAGCTGCTGCTGAAGAAATAACTGCGAACACTGTAGGCAGCCGCTGCAAAGCAGCGAGACGAACACGATGATGGATCAATGTGAGCATGGCGGAATCGACCAATTAAAAAGGTTTTGTGACCGTTGAGTATTCCTAAGTGATATATATTGTTGTCTGTGGTGCAATATATATACTACTCCAGTTTTAACTTTGATCACGCACGCAATCAATAAAACGGAAATATGTCCCATGATGTCTCTATCCACGTGGTTAGGAAAAACCGATGTGTCCCCATCCCACCGAGGCACCGAACTGCATCGATCCACACCACACGTCTTTCTCAAGTTCCGCCGCCTCACTCATACTTCAATCATCGCATTTTCTATGTACGTACGCAGCTTTTGGGGACGTCATTTTTATGCTTCCGGTTGCCTATAGTGGTGGACGTTGTTTCTGTACGTAAGCAGCTTGGGGAGGCCATGACGGATCTTGTGCCTTGGCCCTAGGCCGTGACCCGTGACATGGGCAAGGCGTCTCTGCAGTTGTTCATGGAGATTCAAAAGTTCAAATGGACAAGAAAGCGTTTGACCTGAAATGGGTTCAGTAAGACAAACAAATAGTTAAGTCAAGTCCATAACGTATGTTTCCTTCCAGAGTTGGTACGCATCTTAAGAACGTGCTAATGAGGAGCAGGACAGACACGCTTTGAACTGTTAATTAGTACGCATCTTAAGAACGTTTTTTGACATTTTTTTTATAACATCTCGTAATGATACGCTATTAGAGACACTAAGGGTGTGTTTGACAGGGCTTTGGCTTATTCTGAAAACAGCTTATCCAGTAGCTTTTATGTGAAAACAGCTTTTCTCACTTATTCTGGCTTATCTGTGAAAACAGCTCATCCTGTCAAATTGTTTGGCAAAACAGCTTATCCTGTCAAAATGACCTAAATATCCCTGTCCATTTGAGACATGGCTAAACACATTCGAAAACAAAATAAATTGAACTAATACATGAAATTGTAGATTTCCCTCAAATTATACAAATGATAATGAAATAGTATAGAGGGAAAAAAAAAGTAACGCTAAACTTGGTAGCTATTTGCTTGGCCCATACGGCCCATCATCTACCAAATAGCACACATGACCATCGTTTCTCTCTCTTGCTTATCTTCTTCAACCTTGTGCTGCTCCACCTGTTTCGCCATAGCCAAGCATCGGATGAGCTTGCATAGGTGTTCGATTCGAACACTTTGCACCAAGAAAAAAAGCAAAATCGAGTGCTAGTTACCTCCTCCCCCATTCCCCTCTATCAAAGTCCAGAACCACCTTCCTATTGTCGGGGCGCGTTGGGTCGCGGCGGCGCACGAGCAAGCGGGCGCGCGCTGGGCAGCGGCGGCGCTAGGGCGTGCTAGCGGCGGCCGCTCAGTGGGCGGCGGCAGCGCAACAACTGGTGCGGTGCACGAGCGCACGGGGTGGCGTGAGGATGACGCGCGAGGGGCGAATCGGAAAGATGAAGATATATGTCAGAAATAAGCCGAATGAGCCACTATTTTAGGCTTCTCCTTGCTAGTTCATTTCTCCAGAACAGCTTATCACTCAATTGCTCAGAAGCGCTTCTTCTCCAGGGTGTTTGGCAGGAGAAAAGCTCTTTTATTCATAAGCCAAGAGTGAAGCTGCTTGAAAAGCAGCTGCCAAACACACCCTAAGTGAAGGGCGCGAGGGTTCCAGGCTTCCGTTTTGTAGGGAAGGGTGCCTTGGAGAGCAAGAAAGAGGGAGGGAGAGACCGAGGCGCGCACGGCGTGGTCGCGTGGAGATTACGGCGGTGGACTCCAACGCTTGCACGGCAAGAGGTGGAAGAAGAGAGGAGGCCGGCTGGGCCACGCGACATGGGCCGAGGAAAGGAGAGGAGAGGCAGGCCTGTCGAGGAAGGAAAGAAGAAAAGAAGAGGGGAAATGGAAAGAGAAAGAAGAATGGGCCAGCAGTTTCAGCCCAAACGGCTGAGAGAAAAGAATTTTCCTTTTTCTATTTTGATTTTCTCAAACTATTTTCCGAAACCTTTTCTATATAAAATTCCTACCTAATTTTAAATTCATTTTTGCATACAATAAAATCCTATATGCATATCTAAATAGCATGATTGCAACAAACACCTACATAACTTATATTAATTAATTTAATTTAGAGAACAATTTCATTTGCCTAAATAAATGTGATAACACTATTAAAAACAAAGTTTTAAACTATCCCAAAAAAATTAAAATTTAGTGAAATTTATTCACAAACAAAAATTTAAAATTTTGGGTTGTTTGTGTGTGTGTGTGTGTGAGAGAGAGAGAGAGAGAGAGAGAGAGTGAGAGAGAGAGAAGGGTGGTGAGGTAGCAAAGGTGGGCCCATGAAAAAGGGATTGGTTTTAGGAGAACCGCTGGAGCAACTTTTATTTTAATTTAGAAAATGTTTTTGATGCATGCATGTTAGAGGAATTGTTCGTGCATGAATTTTAAAGTAACCGCTAGAGTTGCTCTTACACATTGTTTGCTCAATAGTAATAATTATGCCCGTCATCAAACGAGTTCAGTATACTATTATGTGTTTCTCCAAAAACAAATAATCGTATCTCCAACAGTTCCTGATCCACCTTTTCAAGAATCTGAATTTTAGGTGTGAAGAGCAAAAAACACCTTCAATACTATGAAAGCGGATCATGAATTGTTGAGGAGACATATAAGTTAGAATAAAAAATTTGGACAAAATCATTGCGTTCACAAATGTTTCTTTTTCCACGCAAGTTAACCGGCCGTACGTTTCAGAAAAAAATCATCTCGTAGTTTCCAGCTGCATCCTGCATCACGGCTGTTTGTATTTCCCAGCAATGCGCTCTCGTCTCGGAATAGGATTTTCTATTCCCAGTTCAACAGCCCTTTATATAGGGACTGACTATACGTCAGTCAGCTAAAAACCTATATGCTTTCAGTCGATTTTTCCAACAAATAGGATATTGCCACGTGTTCAGTCTGTTTTTGAGTGGGACACAGAAAAACTGAGTGAATTCAGTTTGAAAATCAGTCAGATTGAGTTGTGAAAGAAATCTGAGTGAAAAGTGTATCTGTTTCAGTCGAATATTCTTTTTCAGCCCCCTCCCCCCAGCTGGAAAAACTCCTAAGCCTGACTCCACCAGGAAAAACTCCCGCCCGCGAGCCATCTTCCCAGATCCGATATGGACCCGTTAAAAACCGATCTGCCATATATCAGCAACTTGAGGCTTATGAAAACAAAATATAACAGACAGTAGGGGATGGGGGGGGGGGGGGGGGGGGGGGGGAGAGAGAGTAACCTGACACCATGATGTTGAAGATGTATGGCAGATATATGGCAGGTGTAGGGTGTCAAGGACGTGTAGGGTACCAAAGTCAACAATGTTCTGCATCAATAGAGATTATCATGAGATGCTACGATGGGAGATAACAGAGGAGGATTGTATCATAGAACTTGCATCTTGTTAATAAAGACAACTCTTTCTAAAAATGAAAATGAGATGTTTCCATCATCATAAAGTTACTGACACATACCAGAAATCTGCCATGAACCTCAAGGCAGCAAATAGCTAAATTTGTAAGATATTGTGAACAACTAAATACACTAGAACAGCATGCCAACATAGCACTTGTGTGTACTTAATAATACATAAAAGCACTGGGGTACGCAACAGCTAGCTCTGTCGTACTGAGTGGATTGACTTTGATATCAGTTAATGCTGATGTTCTACAAACATGCTTTATTTTGATTCTACATGTTAAGTGGGTCAACTCCAGAACTGAAAGGAGTACATCTCTTTAAGTGATTGCTTGACGCTCTAGGTTAGTCAACAACCCAAAGATACTACCATAGGGTCCAAGAAAGCAGAAAGAAATTGGCTCTTTTCAACTCTAGCTGACAAGAAATTATGTACCTCGGAATAACAAAGTAACATGACCAGAAGTGATATTTGAATCCTCCCTCCTAGAAAGAGTATGTACTCCACGAGTCCACCATGTTGACAACGGATAGGAGCAATGAGCAAATAAATGGAAAGATTTATCTTAACCTGAATGTAGTCCATCCACCGCAGTACGTGTGGATATTTCTGCAACTCATTGTCGCTAAGATGACTCTGAAAAAAAAATGATTTCACAAATTTGACTAATTTTCTGAATAATATAGGGCAGAGATACACATTGTATCTAAGAAAACATGTAATACTTAACATTAACCTTACGAATTTCACTTCAGGAAAAAAATACTTCCTCGGTTACAAAAGAGATGCTTTTATGATTTTAGAAGGCACATGGAACGGTTTTCAATGTAGTGTACAAAAATGAATGAACACATGAAAATAAAATTAGTAAATTGAGGAAGTAAAATTTCTTATCCAAGTTATATGCAGTGGAGACTGTAAGACTGTCAACAAGATAACCAATTCAGCAAGAAAGCGAATGAGGTAGCAGAAAATAAATGGGAAATTTAACATCTCATGATAGTTACATTACACGTACCATGAAAGCTTGTACAGTTGAAAACACAACAATATCAGCAACTGATGGTTTAAAACCACCACCCACTAGAACAGACTTCTGGGACAGATCTTCATTGATACTAGCAAGCAATGTATGCTGTTTTCCATCATTACCAGCAAAGTCGCTGGAAAATTTAACCCACTTTAGCACCTGTTAATGAAGAAAATGGAGATTCGGCAGTAGGAAGTGAATTTGGTGTATATAAGCAGCAGCAAATGGATTTGGTGTACAGAAATGGAAAACAGTTACTACCTCATCCTGAGGTGACTTCACAACATGCGAAAACAGGCTCTCAATATCACTTTCTTCGATACTTGTATTGGATACAGTGTTCTGTAAAACCATAAAATAAATTATTGTTTTTTCCAGGCAGAATAACCAACCTTTGCAAATAATCTTTTTCCCTAAAATGTGCGTAAAATTTATCCAAATAAACAAGCAAAGTACAAGCGATAAGCAATAAAAGTTACAGAAAACGTGTAGGGTGTCAACAAGAAAAGTGACAGTTTTTGTGTAAAAAAAAAGTCAAGCATTTTTTATTTGTATCCAATCCAAGACTGAAACTCGCCTAAAAAAAATCCAAGAATAAAACTCTCATAATGATAAGTCAAGCATTTGTGATTTGTATCCAATCCAAGACTGAAACTCGCCTAAAAAAAATCCAAGAATAAAACTCTCATAATGATAAAGTGGAAACAGCACAAATACTGACATACACGAGTACGACCTGTGAAATCTTGGACACAAAACACATATAGACAAGTGCTCAGATCAGGCCACATAACAGACAGTCACCACTGATGCGATGGACTCATGAACACTGAAATACCCATAAACTGAAAAACTCACGCGCGCGATGCATACGTTTTTTTTTTGCGCCTTCCTTACTTCTGGGAGTACACATGTATCTTGAAATGCTCTTAATGTACAGAGAACAAAAAAAAAAAACAGACGATACTAAAAAAGCTTAATAACTCAAAAGGCACAAGATACCAAGCCTCCAAGGCACACACTACTGATGAAGCATACGGCCCCTACGACTAGGAGCACATGATCAGTACAGCTGGGAGCATGGCCGACTCCCTTCACCCTTTATTGACTGACTCCAACTCAAACTGAAACTAACTTTAAAATAGAAGACTTTCACATCTGTGGATCATACTAGTCTCCAATCACTATCTCACTCTACCATCTATATACAGAAAGTTCCAACTTCCAACTCATACAACATGACTCAACTGTAGAAACAACGACAAGCTCCTGTTACTTGCCCCGCTCTAACACAATATGCAGCCTTCTCTGAGACACTCAGAATTCAGCTCCCTCGCTAATCAGAAGCAATGCCATAAGAAGCACACGCACAACAACTCACTAATCAATGGAGATCAAATCCCATAATTTTATATCCTACCAATTCGCTTGAAAAAGATGCCTGTATTATACAAGATCGCTCGCTAGCTATCAGTCTATCTACTGAATTCCAACTGATCCAGCTCCTTGTCCAAAAATGTAAACCTGACAGGCGGAATAATGTGAAAATTAATAATTGACAAATGAACTATCAGTGCTACTCTGCCAGTACTCATCTAAAACTATGACAATGAGGGGAGTGGGAGAAAAATACACGCCGTTACTTCACTGACCAAGTAGCATGTGTTATGCTAACTCAAAAAAAAAAAAGGATGTGTAAGGAACACTGAAATGGAAAGCAAATGAACACTTAAAAAAAAAGATGTGAAAATGAAGATGACAGCAAATGAATACTGAAATAGAAACTAAAAAAGGGACTGAGTTAAAAAACATTAAACTGAACACTGATGAGGTGGACTCATGAACAACGAAATACCCATTAAATGAAAAAAAAACATAAACTGAACACTAAAATGTTTGGGGAAAGTTTAAGTTTCTCTGTTGGAAGATGTTTGCTTCTTCCAGTTGCTATTTGTTATTCCAGCTGGTAACTTGCAGAGTCTATTGCAGAGTCAACTGGGAACGGAAATGTGTTAGGCTCAAATTTCAAAGCGTTAATATGTTTATTGAAGTAAAATTCACAGATCGTGTTGGTTTGATGCTCCAACCTAACTGCAATGGTTGAGTTTTTATGCCTTGCGTTAGGCAAATTGTTCTAGGGGCACAAGGATGCCCGTTCAACTGATAATAATCGTCTTGATCACCTATTCTATGCTTGAGAGGAACTGGCAGTAGCTCATCATGTGTTTTGTGGCTATGCTTTGTCAGCTCTAACGAAGGGAGTGGATCATTGAGGTGGGTGTTCTCGCTGAGGGAGCTTCGATCAGCGACAAACAACTTTAATTACGATAACAAGATTGGAGAACGGCTGATTGGAAGTGTGTATTGGGGACAAGTCTGGGACGGTTCTCAGGTTTCTTTCTAGCTAGCAAGCACACGGCAATACTCATACAAGAAAAAAAAAAGAATCAAAACAGGATGAACCCTTCATGGGAGCTCCTGTACCAATCCACACCAATTCGTTGAGCAGACTGATTCATAGAAAAGGCAAACAACACATCGATCACTAATCCACCCTAATCATCCAGAAACACTGGTAACACAAGCAAATCAGATGCTCCCAGCACCCACCACCTCTACATCTTACATCGAACAATACAGATGCCAGCACAAAAACAGGACCACAGGAATCATATATCGAAACAAACGAGCAATGAAAATACTGATGGGTTTCAGAGCTTATCAATGCTTAACAGGGTCAGGAATCATACCTTAGGAACCGGGGAAAAACACAGGAAGAACCATGGATTTCAGAGTTTCCCTAACCACATTTCAATGAGATGGAAGAACGGGGAAAAACACAGGAAGAACCATGGATACCGAACTCGTAGGTGGAAGATGCGGCGGCGCGTCGATTGAATCTGCAGGAGTAGTCCAAGCCTGTTGACGGAGTACGCGGCGGCGCGTCGCCTCCGGCGGAGTCGCCGTCGACGAGCTCGACAAGCCTCCTCGGCAACGCTCCAAATTCGTACCGGATGTCGTTAACGGGTACGTCGAAACAAACCCGATTAGCTGCTGAAGCCCGCACCAGCCCAATCAAACTGGGCCGCACAACATAGAACAAATAATAATTAGGCCCAAAACAACACAGAAAATAACTTGAGAAAGCAGACAGCTGTCGACACGCTATTGGACAAAAAATCGACTGAAAGAGAAAATGTTTTTAGCTGACCAACGTTTAGAAGTTCCGTTTATATATGCTGAAGAAAAGGAAAGATCGATTGTACATCCAGGCCGGAAAACTGCTGGGCCGACCTTCGTCGCAAGCCCACTCAAGCCCTCCCGCATCTCCTCTCTGTCCGCTTCGCCAAAGCAGGCCCTCGAGCCGGTCATCTCGAATCTCCCGGCGGCGCCGCACCCGCAACGGCTGCGAGCTCCTTGGCATGGCGACGGCGAGCCCCAGCCGCCGCGGTCTCCAAACTGCGATGTCGTCCGACGCCGGTGCGTCGTCGGCGGTTCCTCCGACGCCGAGCCCTCCTACCCCGAAGCGGCGCCCTCCAGCACACTCGACCTCTCCTACTGTTGGGGTCAAGGTAAGCTAATCCCCTTCCTCTGCTCTATTTATCTTCCGTTCCTAGTTTCTTGTTCCGCCACCTCACTGCTTGACTACAATCCGCCTCACTAGTTGTGTGCCGTTGGAAGATTGATCTGAACCTGTATCCCTGTACTGCCGGAATCTGTAGTTTTCCATTCGATTCAGACAGTTCAGACCTGAAGCTGAGAACCACTGCACTAAATGATAGTTGTAAATTTGTTCTCCAAATTAATCGATCCCATTTGATTTTGAAATGTGGAACCCCCACGTTGTACACCCTGAAAATGGCTGAATCTGGTATGATACTCACTTTGTTCTTTGTCTGTTGACATACATACTGTCCAACCCTATATAATTTGATGGATATTGTAATTTTTTTGATAAATGTCTAGATGTACTACTAGATCACACTAAAATTTAGATGCATAGAGTATTTGCCTCAAAGGTGCAAGAGATTTTGCATGCAAAGTCAAGTAATTTAGTTTGGGAAAAGCTTTACACCACATCAAGCCCCTCCACCTCTCTCACTTGGGTCACACAGACTGTGACAGAATAGCCAAACTTGAACAGCCCAGAGTTTTCAGGTGTAATCAAAAATTGTTTCAGCTCTGTACACCATCCTTTTTGGAATAGCCAAACCTGAATGGCTGAAAGAAGCGATTAATTAAACGCGGCTCCTAAATGTCAGGCGCCTGAAAATCCGCTTGGTTTCACTCTACGGTGAAATCGAGCGCCATGGCTGCTGTGGTTAGCTTTTCGGGGTTTGGGCCTTTGGGGGAAGGTTTAATGGCTGCCGGGGCTTAGAAAGGGGTCACGGGGGAGGCGGTCGTGGGGGGATCTTTTTGTTTAGAACAGTTCTGCAAAGTCACCATGAGAGAAGAGAGAGAGATTAGTGGCTGGCCAGAGGTGGAAGTCGAAATCCTGGACGTATATTTGAGATCAAAGTAGACGGGTAGAAGATGGTCGACTGAAGCTTTAGCTCATGTTCATGCGGCTGTTGTATAGACAGTCAATTAAACAAGTCCTTATCAGCAAGTTTCACCTACATCAGCAAGCCTTCTATTTATGTAGATATGACGAGCACTATTTTTCAGTTCCTGAATAGCTAAGCTCCTTCCACTGCTCTATTTATCTTCGCTTCCTAGTTTATTGTTCCGCCACCGCACTGCTTGACTACAACCCGCCTCACAAGTTGTGTGCCTTTGAAAGATTGATCTGAACCTGTACCCCTGTACTGCCAGAAACTGTAGTTTTACATTCCATTTAGACAGTTCAGATCTGAAGCTGAGAACCCTGCACTAAAGAATAGTTATAAATTTGTTCTCCAAATTAATCAATCCCATTTGATTTTGAAATGTGGAACCCCAACGTTGTACACCCTGAAAATGGCTTAATCCGGTATCATACTCACTTTGTTCCTTTTCTGATGAGATCCGTACTGTCCAACCTTATATAATTTGACAGTTATTTTAACTTCTTTCATAAATGTCTAGATGTACTACTAGAGCACACTAAAATTTAGTTGCATAAAGTAGTTGCCTCAAAGGTGCAAGAGATTTTGCATGCAAAGCCAAGTAATTTAGTTTGGGAAAAGCTTTACACCACATCAAGCCTCAAATGGCTGCCGGGGCTTAGAAAGTGGTCACGGGGGAGGCGGTTGAAGGGGATCTTTTTTTTTATTAGAATAGTTCTGCAAAGTCACCTTGAGAGAAGAGAGAAAGATTAGTGGCTGACCAGAGGTGGAAGTAGAAATCCTGGACGTATATTTGAGATCCAACAGTAGACGGGTAGAAGATGGTCGACTGAAACTTGAGCTCGTTTTCATGTGGCTGTTGTATAGACAGTCAGTTAAACAAGTCCTTATCAATAGTTGACTTCTAAAACATCAGCAAGTTTCACCTACATCAGCAAGCCTTCTATTTATGTAGATCTGACAAGTGCACTAATTTTCAGTTCCTGAATAGCTATTGTTGTGTTTCTATACGTATAATAATCTAAAGAGATATTTGATGTGTATGCAGCACCAAGATGGAGAGAAGCTATCCTCCATGGAGAAACGGAAGTTCCCAACTGTTAAGTGGGCAAAAGCACCAGACGCAAAGCGATTCAGATCATCAATGACACCGATTCCTGTGAAGTCGCCAGGAGTAAGGTTGATGTTGCCAATGCTTATGGGTGCGAGCAAGAAGAGGAAGCGGTCATCCTTGACGCACACGGTGACAGTATCTACCTCCATGTCCACGGTGCTCGACAACGATGACATCCTGGAAGAGGTCCTTCTCCGCCTCGCCTTACCCACCAGCCTCGTTCGCGCCGCACTCGTCTGTCGGCGGTGGCTCTGCATCGCCTCTACTCCGGCCTTCCTCGAACGCTTCTACGGCCTCCACCCGTCGCACACCCTGGGTTTCTATGTCCAGTCCTCGCACCTCCGCCTCCCCAAGTTCGCACCGATGCCTGGTCTGCCGTTGGAGCTCGCTAATAGTGTCCGCTGTGCCAGCTCGGCGCTCGACGCCTACAACACACCAGCCACATCCAGAGCGTCCATCCTGTGCTGCCAGAAGGGCCACCTCCTTGTCAGACTTGACGGCCCTGACGGTCGCAGATATGCGGTGCTCAACCCCCTGCGCCCGGCGAGAGACTCGGTGATCCTCCCGCCGTTGCCATCTGTTATCTGCAGCGAAAATGTGACGTGGCTCAACAACACTGACTTTCCCGATGGTGGCGTGATAGTCCGTGCTGCTGGGAAGCATGCCGGGAAGCGACTCATGTACGAGTTGAGGGATGGTGCCTGGCACAACGTCAACTCCGTCCCAGAAGATGAGCTCCCTGGGATGCCCAAGCCTTTTTGCTTCCTCCCCATAAAGGACAACAAGATCTTGATTTCGTCTATGATTGACATTGCCAAAGGGCGTTGGGCATCCTCAGAGACACCGCATCTCTTGTCCGTGGCGCTCCCTGATGGTGTTGAGTACATGCTGCAGCAAAAAAGTAACTTCGCGACATGGGCAGATAGTTCCGTTGTTTATCTGTTCTACGTTGACATCAAAGCGCTACAGCTCCGCGTCTGGCTCTACAGAATGGACAGTCAAAACTGGTCGCGAGAGGATACAATCTGTATGCGCACGGTTTTTACTGACTCGGGCGTGACAAGTTTGGTTTCTCAGGATGGAATTAAGGTTGTTATTCTTTCAGTTGGACCTCGGCGCAATGCCATGTGTGTGCTCTTACAGGTGGGTACTGATGTCCTCTACATTGATATCAAGAGCAGGACTGTGAAGAAAGTGTATACCGTAACACCAGAGGATGGGGTCTCGTTCAGATTGGTTACCTTCTCGATGATCTTTCCTCCCATCTTTCCCGTTATTAAGGATGATAACGATCAAAACACAATGAGGTCCTCCGAGGTTTGCATCTAGGTGTAAACATTATATTGTTTTCCCATCCTTGGGCTGCTGTAATAGAAGTAACGAGAGAGTTTGCTGGTGTGCGAAGCCTGGAGTGGCCAGGTTGTAATAACTGAAAACACTGCACTGTAAACGTTGGCCAAGTCCGTTGCATGGAATGAGTTGGGGGCGGTTATGCCCTGATCTAACAAATTGTAGTAGTGTGCTAGACTATGTTGTTTCTATGATAATGCCTCCTTCTGCTTTTGTTGAATGTTCTTTTTATTTTGATGAAGATGGACACGCGATTTGGTCTCCCTCAAGATATCTATTACTACCCTCGCAATGCTTTTTCAAAGGTTGCAAGCTTGTTTCTCAGTCTGTCGTTACGTTGGTTCTGGTTATGTCGCTCGACAAAAGTTGTAGCAGTGGCAGTTAAGTTGCTCGACAAACCATCACTAGTTATCGAGGAAATAACTTCTGATCATCATCATATAGGTTCTTCCATATCCAAGGTACACTAGTGGCAGTTAAGTTGCAAAGAGTCACACAAGACATCTTTTCAAAATTCATTATCGTATATCGGCATCGAGCAAAATTAAGACCAAACCATCACTAGCTCATGATTGATCAGTTGGTTACTCACACGACAAATTAAATAGGCAACGGGGACATTTGGAATCTCACCTGAACGCAGATTAAATACGCTCCAAATAATTAAACAAGGGATATCGTTGAAAAACCGATTAAAATTTTCAGTTTGGTACTTTGGTTGTACTGACTCCACTTAAATCTCATCGGCAGTGCAGGGGCAGCATATGTTACGGGTTCCGGTCGAAGCTGCCTAGCTGCTCCAGCACGGACGCAGACAGAAGCGAGCGGAAACTGGCACGATAGCCTTTATCTCGCACGTACGCAAACCTAATCCTTGTCGTGACGATGCGTGAGCTGATCAAGTGGACCAATAATGCGTGTACGTGATTAGTTAGGGTACGTACTGATATCTGACGTAGAATAAAAGCTGCAGGTGTCCTGTACGCTCCAAAATAAATGTCTGGTTGCATTGCATACCTGACTAAAATCCAGGTACTAAATAAGCTGCACAAGATTTGTAGGAAACCTGCAGCACGTATCTCAAATCTGGGGTTCTCGAATTGGGCAAAAATGATGCAATGAGCTGCACGCACAAGCCATGCTTTCCCAAGGTTAGGTTGCTGAACGATGGAGAAACGGCCACTTCTACTTCAGTATAATTAGCATAGTTGCATTCCAGTAGCTGAGGGTGACTGAAAACTTAGAAAACGGGTTAGGGATAAGCCTATGCTATTATATGCAACTAGGGGCGCAACACTAAAGAGGGAACACACTTTTGCTAGGCCGGTCAAAGCACGTAGTAGGTTTCTGCTTGCTGTAGGGAGCAAGAACACATCCCCCGTGTCCTTAAGCTGAAAAGATAATGCAATGCTTTAGGAGCAACTCGCTGCCACATGGCAAATTTTCTTCACAAGCTCCACACGCCTCCACCTCATGATCATGAAGCGTCGTCGATCGATCTCAGTTCTCAGTTAACCAGCTATCTACAATACACTCTACAGCCACTCCTGACAAACTTCGCTTTCAGGGGCAGTACCATAAAGAAAATTTTAATGTGTATATTTAGTTGATCAGAAATTCATTCTGATAAATATTCTCCCGTCAGTATTTTATATATGATTTTAAGTTTAAAATTTAAGGAAGTAACGTCAGGATATAAACAAAATACTCAGAGAATATAGATAGGGTGCGAGATCTCAGCATCCAAACAAAGGTCGAATCTGGCAGTTCCAACAATAGATATTGTCAAGTGAGTTGATTTTGAAAATGTCAAATGACGTGCCCTTGTTGTTTTCATCGTGCCTAAACCATGCATGACTCAGACTCCTGTTGCTAACGTCTAACGTACCTATATATGATTTTCTCTTTGTGTCGAGTTCTGCCTGGCTTGATACGGACCAGAGCGGTTGGTCGGCCATGCCCCAACTGATGAGCCAGAGCTGACGTGGACGTCTAGCTAGCTCTCGGCCACCAGCCGTTGCTAAACGCGGTTAATAAACTGGTGTCCAATAATCAGCAAACCACTTTGCAGCCCCTCTTGATGCGGTGGGTGGCCATGACAGATTGACAGATAGATAGATTACACGTGTGGGCTCAGCTAATATTTAGTATATTCTTGTGCATGTCTTAGTAGGTCAACTCCTTCAAATCTCACTTGCTCAAAATTTGTAGTGAAAAGAAAGTGGTTGATTTATCGGTGTTTTGAATACTATTCCCTCAATGCGTTATAATCCATAGCTAATAATTAAAGCCCTATTTTTCAATAAATAAATTTTATATCCATGACCGAGGACAACAGATATATCTTGATTAGATCATTAACATTCAAAACTAACTCGACACCTGCTTGAACAAAACCTGAATATGAAAAATGTATTTCACCTGCTGGGAACAAAACCTGAAACTTGGAAAAATTTTCTACCTCGTTGCTTAAAAGTAATGTGGTTTGGGAGCGGAGAGGCGCGGCACGTCCACAGGGAATGGTTAAGCATGCAGCCACACGCCCTGAAATCGAGCACACTGTCAAGAGTTCGCTCGTGTAGTTTAGGGTGTCACTGTCCCTGCACTAGCTAGCTCCGTGATGTAGGTACCCCTGACCAAACGCGATTAGCATTGCATCATCACACTGTCTGAGACACAGGTTACTGCTGGATTAGTTTAATCAGGTGCATATGCTGCTGCACCAGCAAAGTCAAAGCTCAGGAACGGAGACCAGACCCCGCCGCGTAGACCAGGTCCACAAACCTGGCTGTGCCTGCGCGAGTCCAGGGAACCGGTGCACCGGCGGGACCAGGGCGGGGTGTGGGCCCACGAGGCAGGCAGGAGCCGTTGGTCCAGTTGGTGCAAGTGCCACCGTCGCTGGGCCCGGGTCGGACCGGAGCAGGCCATTGGTTGGGCTCGCACCGCACCTACCAGAGTTGTGGTGCGTCACGATGGCGCACTAGCCGTTATATCCGCCAGGTTTTCTTACCACTGCTTCCACCATTTGGAATTAGTTTAGTCAACTTCAGAACAAAAGTTCCCTCAAAAAAAAACTTCAGAACAAAAGTAATTTGGATACCAGCTAAGGCCCTGTTTGGGTGTTGTAGTTTTTCAAAACCGAAGTATTAGGAAACCATGGTTTCAGAAGCCAGAGCCAAGCAAAACCATAGTTTAGAAAAAAGAGGTCATGAGTGGAGTTTTTAAAACTCCAAAATGGTTACACTTTTACCAATACCATAGTTTTTAAAACTTCAAAACTTGTTATATCCAAACACCTCCATGCCTCTTAAAACCAAAGTATTTTACAAAACCGTAGTATTTTTACAAAACTTCAAAAATACTTTGTATCCAAACAGGGCCTAAAAGTTCAATGGAAACGGATGATATGTTTTCATTGTTCACGAAAGGAAATTAATTGAAACGATTCCACGTGCACATGTTAAAATCACGAAGTTAGTATTCGGTTTTTTTTTTATTGGCACATAAGATATCTTGCCTCGTAGGAGAGGATGGTCTGCTGTTGCTCATGAGCCCGAGAACAAGTCCAATCCTAAGTACGAGGACAATGGTAGACAAGTGAACTTTATGAATATGATGAACAATACGATGAAATGCCACTCTATAATTTTTTTTCTTAGAAAAGGTAGTATGTTGAAGCAAAATCAAATTCTCGCCTTGCACAGTTCATGGACTCTGCAAACTACACTTCAAGATGTCTCGCACCTGTTTGATCTTCCTCGTTGTAGAGTCATCCAAAGTTTCTTCAATTTTTTATTATCGAAGATGCTTTTCTAGAATAAGAGATACCCTCATCTTTTACATGATGAGCGGGATTTATAGTTTTGTGGTGAGCTGTAGCCTCCCACGGTTGAAGGAAAAAATATATCAACGTATAAATTTCCTTCATTTTCTTCGTCCAAGACGCTTTTTGAGAAAAAGAGATAGCCTCTTCTTATTTTTATTAATCTTGCCATGCAGCTTTGCAGTGTTCCAAATGCTTTCCCCTCTGGCCTTTTGTTTCCAACCTAGAAGTGTACTAAAAGTAGCAGACGGCCTATCAAAAAAAAAAAAAGTAGCAGACGGAGAGTGACGCCTGCAGCCACCCGCTGGCGGGCTATTCTTCAGAGTTCAGACCGGCCTTTTACTGCTGACCATATGTGCCCGCCTTGGTAGGACCAAATTTGACTTTGAGAAAATGAAATATTGACTTGGAGGGAGAGCGAGAGGGGTGAAGGTAGAAAGTGATAGTGATAGTAAAATCTCGTGTTGATAGCAAGGTTTACATTATCGTTTAGATCGAGCTAACCGGCCGTCACCGGTTCCGCCGATTTCACCGATTATCGCGATAACCGAGCGATTTTCTACCAAAAATTCAAAAACCAAATTTCGAATTTGAAAATCATCAAACCGACCGATTTCGACTGGTTATCGACCGATTTCTACCGGTTATCGACCGAGAATCGGCGGATCGAATCGACCGAACCGCCGCCCCCGCGCATCGTATCGACGTCTCGCTCGATAACTGAAAGAAATCGACCGGTTATCGAGTCGCGGTCGGCGGTTGACCTGCGGGCGGCGCCGATTCGACGGCGGACGGCGGCTCCGGCGGGAGATTGACGACGGCGAGCGGCGGAGAGAGCGAGCGCGTGGCTGGGGACCGACCTGTGGCGTCGTAAAGTGGAGGGGACCTCAGATTCATCCGTTCCGGAAGGGATAAGGGTCTTTTTTTTAAAAAAAAAATTCCTTTTTACCCAGAAATCTTCCGGGAATTATTTGACCCATCAAACGAACTCCAATTCGTGTATGGTTTTCACAAATGGTCTGCAAATGACGTCTAGTTTTTTTACATATTTTTTTGTTTCAAATTTTCAAAAAATTTCAAATTTAAAAATTGCTAAACCGGTAGTCGTCGATTTTTCAAACCTTGGTTGATAGTCAGATATTACAAGAACCGGATTCTATTGCCGGAATAACTCCGGCCGGCTGCAGATGAAGTGGCCCAACTAGTGTTCAATGCACTGCCAGAATAAAACTCTAGTGTTTGGTTGTGCTTTTCAACCTGCTTTTGTTTTTAAAAAAGTCAAAAGCTAACCAAAGGGGTGTCAAACCTATAGGTGCTTTGGGCCAAAGCTGCTTTTTCCCTGGTACAAAACTCACAGCAGCTTCGCCCCTGCTTTCACCGGCTGTGAAGATGAGATTTCGACAAAATTACCCGCCGATGCCAATGGTTACACACATACCGTTTCGCGTTCTTTTGTTCTCTTGTCTCTCTCAGCCTCTCCGCGGCGCAGCCACTCGTCGCCGGCGGCAGGCCTCCCCTTCCCTCCCCCACACGGATCCACTCCCTGCTCTCCAGGCCGACTCGTCGCGACCCTAACCTGATTCGTTGCCGGCGCGGCCTCAACCTGGTTCGTCGCCGGCGCGGCTCATCCCGGGCCCAACTCGATTCGATTCGGGATAGCGGCGCATAACTAGTTGCCACCCTCGCTGGCGCGCGTGCGAGCTCGCCGCGGCCTGGTGCAGCGGGCGCGAGGTGCGCGGCCAGGCGCAACGGGCGCGAGCGCAACTCATGGCCTCTCTGCCATTTTTCTTCCCCAAGTTTAATCGGACATGGCGCACCTGGTTCGCGTCTCGTGAGGAAGAAAACGCTTCGTTTTTTTCTTCTTTTTCTTTGAACATGGTGCTTTGTGTTTATGTACGTATGTCGAAGTTTGAAATTTCATAACTATAGTTTCCCACATCTAAAAATATCAAGAAAAAATATAAATCTTAAAATAATGCTATCAACTAGACTTTTTGGTGTAATGTTATGGTTATTTTTATGTGGACCAAATGTTAAAGATGGATGCAACACTTAAAAATATTTAAGATTCCCGTGTTAAAATGGTTATTTACTTGTTAATATCAAACATGACAGAGTTTTACGATCAATTTCTATATAAATTGTCCTTCAGAGATTCAAGTGTATTACAATCTTTTTTCACAGCCACAGTCATTTCAACCAAACAGCTTTCAGCTTTTTCGCAGCACAGCAGCTTTTTCCACAGCCTACAGCCCACAACAGCCTTTTCCACAACCACAACACAACCAAACACACCCTAAGCATCACATATATCGACTATCAATATCTGATTGTTTTTGTAAGTATTATGCCTCCCATTATATTTCAAAACACAGCTTTGTACGAAACAGATAAGATCGACTATGGGTACTAAAAAATATTGGGGCATTTGCAAAACCGGACCTTTTTTGAGCCCAATTCTGAGAATGGACCTCTTTTTCAGACTTTGCAAAATTAGACATGTTTTATGAATCTGAAGCAGTGAGTTGCCCCTATTCTGTTAGGAGGTCTTAACGGCGTTAAATTGATCGGGAAAAGATGATAATACCCTTTGCAAAATTACCTCTGTTTTCTTTTTTGACTTGCAAATTTGCCCCTATTTCGAGCTTATACCTATCAAAGTGAAATCCAGATAAGTTTGAATCAATTTGCAGCAGAACATAATTTTGATGGAAATATGGTAGAATTTTGATGGAAGTTCGGTAGCATTTTGACAATATTTCAATTTAAATTGAGCAAAGAAATACGTTTTTTTTTCTCAAAAGAAATACGTAAAGCTGTCCATCTATTTCAGTTGCTCCATTGTTCTTGCGATCCGCTTCAAGCAGATCCATCTCCGGCAGCTATGCACGGCCAAAGAGATGTTAGTGATCACCAAAAACGACTTGGCTAGCAAGTGTAGAAGTCAATGGTGTGATCAATTTGGTCGATTTAATGTTTTATGCTGTGAATTTTGTGGATTCGTGGTTCCAATTTGAAAGGGGAAAAGTGGATTACGGGAAGACCGCCGACCTTACAGCAACAAAACACGTCCAGCTCTTGCGTCTGCTACAGCCGGAAATCAATATGCTTGGCCCCGTGAGCCTAGCGGCACCACGCGCAGGAGCAACGCACGCCTCTTCGCTGGCCCCGTGCTGCTCCCTTCCCTGCCTCGCGTCGCACTGCACGCGCTGCGCCCTCCCCGGCCCTGACTCGCCCGCGCCTGCTCCCCCTAGCAGCTCGCCGCGCCGCGCTCCCTACCTTAGGTTAGGGTTCGCCATTAGCAAGAGCAGGAGAGCGAGCCTTGTCTGTTGGTGAGCCAGAGAATGAGAGGAATGGTGACTTTCTGTTCGTATGAGGGAGATTAAAGAAGGGCAGGATGGTCTTTTCCCCGTTTTCCATTCCATTTCTTATTTTTTTAATACTTGAAAGGTGGGGTCAGCTAATAGAAAAAGAAAAGAGAGGCAAACGGAACGTTCAGATTCAAAAAAGAGATTTGATTTTGTAAAATCTTAAAAAGAGGTCCGTTTTCAGAATTGGCATCGGAAATGAAAGCAGTGTTGCAATTGTCCCAAAAATATTCGGTGCAGAGTCGTGTATAAATAAATGGCACCGCAACGTCTGAGAGGTTGTACGTTCTCATCCATGCAACGTCCGCCCCGCGGCGGCAGTTTATTAATTGCTCCGGAAAAGAAAAATTCGTGCATGCACATGCGTGATGTAAACCGGACACCATCGCAATAAACTTATACATGACAGGGAGTTTGGACTTTAGATTAAGAAAACAGGGCGTGCATATTTAATTGGCATGGCAATACTCAATACTGTACTGCTAGATTCGTGGATTATGCCGCGGACATGGATGATAGAAAAATGTCTGCGTGGAAATAGTGACTCAACCTAAGTCATAAAGAGTCATGCTGTACGTACGACCCAGTGTGTCCCGCTCCTATCGACTCGATTCTTCTAAAGATGAAGAAGCAAGATCAAACTTGTATGGGAGAAACAGAGATCGTAGTCGTACGCTTAGTCACTGCCAAGTCTTTTTCTTTTGAATGATGGAAAATAGTCTTTCCGGCGTTTTTGCATACTTGATGCATGCACCCCATGATTTTCGATACTACAAAGTCATTCCCTAGTCTTAACTAGCCAAACTTCAGTGTTGAAAAGTTCAACTAGTTTGTGATGGAGCATAATTAGGCATTGTAGTTTAGGTACCGATAGAAGGCGACTCTTGCGATAAAAATGGCATTTGTTTTCTTATGTGCAATTGTGTTTTCGTTTTCACTCTCTGTACGGTGTTCCTTTGACAAAAGAAAAAAAATGAGAACATGTCTAGTCAAATTTCTCGAAGAAAAATGTATTTGGTTCCTTTCGATCCTCAGCCACTAGAATCCTTAACAAAGACATTTTGTTCAGGAGAAATAGTACTAATTCTCAGCCACAAAGATACAGACTATTTTCTCTTTTTTTTTTAAAAAAAAACGCTTTTACTTTGATTAGTCCTTGTGGATTAGATGTACGTACAGTTAGGACCTTATGTCCATAAATTACGCTTGTCGTTGAGTACTAATACCTGACCATCCATCATTTTTGAAAAGCATGGTTCCGCAACGGCACTGTCCACTCGAAAATTCGAAACGACGGTCGGTCACCAACGCCGTCGCGCTCCATCCCTGCTCCCAGTTTTTTTCGTCATCACCTTGTAACATGACAAGTGCACGTTGTCATTTACTCGTGGAGATCGCTTGGACTGGACCAAAACGCGTACGACCCGGGGGTTCACACAAGTGTCACGAGACAAGAAATAATCACCGCAGCCAACGTGTGCGTTGGCCATAAATGACCCTCCCGCCCAAAAACAAACCCAATCCATTGTTCGCACGCACGAACGGGAAACCGCGTGCGCCCAAAATCTCCCCAATCGCCGGTGTTCGCCGCCGGCCAGCCGTCGCCGTTCACACGCACGCCGGTGCGCGTGTGGCCGTTAGGGATGGCAATGCGTCGGGTTCGGGTCGGGTGGAGCAAAAACCCATCCAATAGAAAAAAGTGTTCGGGTGGAAAATGACACCCACGCCTATACCTATAGGTGAAATTTGTCACCCACACCCACACCTATCGGATTTCGAGTGGGTCTCGGATGCCCATCGGGTTTGCGATTACTTGGACTACCAACTATATTTGAGAAAAAAAATCATTTTAACATTTTTTTCTCTCGGTTAATGTTCAATTAGTCTATGTTCACTTATGTGCACAATCGTTTTTATAAAAAAATAAGCAATGCTCTTTTAGACATATTACCTATTTATAAATTGGTAACAAACATTGAGTTGTTTAGAGAAACATGTGACCTTGGACTGCTTTCGGGTGCCTATCGGGTCACCCATGGGTGATAAATGAAACCCACACCTACGCCTATTTTTTACAGATCGGGTGCGGATGAGACCCATGGATGAAAAATCACACCCACACTCACATCTATCGAGTCGGAACCCATCAGATGCCCATACCCATAGGTGAAATTGTCGACGCCAGGTGAAAAACGAGAAAACAAAAGAAAAAGTAAATTCCGTCGCGTCGCAGGCAGACGCTGCCATGCCACCAGAGGCTGCAGCTGGACCACACGAGCGCGTGCAGTCGCAGCCACAGCGACGCACGACGCCGCCCGTCGCTTCTGACCGGATTTTTAAGCGGTTAACCGCGTGATTAACCAGCCCTAATATTTGATTAGAACGGTGTTGTGCACGCGTAGTGAACTTTCAAGTTTCAACTGCAATTTCCCTCTTTGGACTTCCGGACTGCTGCGTCATTTGCGGCATCGCCCCGTCCCTGTCCACTGTTCTCTCCCCACCCTGCGCTTCCTCAGAAAAGGGTAGAGAGAGAGGAGGTAGGAGTCGATAAAAGAACAGCGTCTTTTCTTTCCCTCCTTTCGTCACCAAAAAAGCAGAGTGAGAGAGAGGGATCACAGGAGCGGGCAGCGGCACAAAAAGCGTTGGTTGGCTGCCGGCCGGCCCCGTTCCGTCCAGTCCGGGAGGCTTTGGATTCCCAAGAATTCCATTCCAAGGCTGCTGCTCGCTGAATCTTGGGGCTCTGTGCGCCCGTGCCTGCGCCGCGCACGCCTCTGCTCCCCTCCCTCGCTTCTCCGAGCTGCTCTTCCTCCTTCGTCCCCTTCCTCGCCTGCGCTCCCGCCGAAACCCAGCAAATCTCGGGGATTCCGGTGGATTCGCTCGCTCGAGCGTGAGGAAGGGAGTGGGGGAAGGCGGGCCCTGGTGTCCTCCGTACTCCGGGTTGGGTCGGGTTGGATTTGGTCGCGAGGTGTGGTTGGAGGGAGCGGGAGGTTCAGGAAGGCGGAGTGGTTAGCAGTGGTTCTTGGCTTCTTGCTGCCAGGCCGAAGAGCTCCCCGGCCGTGTCGTGTGCCAATTAAAGCCGGCGCCTTTCGGATTCCCCCTTCTCGCTCTCTCCATCTCTCTTTCCATCTGCCTCGCTCTCGCCCGCTCCACCGCCGGATTGGTGCGGCGCCTACTGCTGCTACGGTGGTGGTGGTGGTTGGATTGGGTTCCTGCGCCGGCCCGGAGCTCGATTGGTCCGCGCGGGGAGTCCAAAGGCGCCGCCTTTCCGGCGCTTCCCCGGCGGAATTCTTCCCTTCCTGGGCTCCGGATCTCGCCGTCGGCGGGGCGGGAGGTTGATTTGAGGTTGCCTCTCGGCCGCGCCTCGACTGGATGGGAAGGATTTGAGGGAGAGGAACGAGATAAAAGAGGGGCTCTGATTCGGCGTGGTATGTGCGATGAGGAAGCTCTTCTTCTCCGAGTCGACCTGCAAGGAGACCAAGCTCCACTCGGCGCCCCACTCATGGCTGCCCCTCGAGCGAGGGAAGCTCTCCAAGTTCTCCGGCCATGCCGGCGGTTCCTCCATGTAAGCTTCCTCGCACAATTTCTAGTTTCCTGCTCGATTTCCCCTTGATGTGCTGGTTATGGGTGAATTTCGCTGCTCAAGATTCAGTCTTTTTGGTGTTGGTGCTGGTTTTGGTGTGAAGAACCGGCTGATTGAGATGCTCATCTCTGTTTGCTCTCCTGGTGTTTGTGATGCAGAGATTCTTTGATGAAGATGCCGGAGCCGGCAGTTCTTCCGCACTTCAAGCCTGCGGACTATGTAGATATACTGGCTCAGATACATGAGGAGCTGGAGTCCTGCCCTCCCGACGGGAAGTCCTGCCTGTACCTGCTCCAGTTCCAGGTGTTCCGCGGCCTTGGGGAGGCCAAGCTGTCGCGGAGGAGCCTCCAGTCAGCGTGGGAGAAGGCGAGCACGATACATGAGAAGCTGATCTTTGGGGCGTGGCTCAAGTACGAGAAGAAAGGGGAGGAGCCGATTTCCGACCTCCTCAGCTCCTGCGGCAAGTGCTCGCAGGAGTTCAGGCTTCTAGATTTTGTGTCGCAGGTCTCCACCGAGTCACATGACATGAGCTATGATGATGAGGAGGATGAGTCTGATGAGTTTCACGGCTCGGCGGTGGTTCATTTCCGGATAAGAGATGATATGATTGCATGTGATCGGCGGAAGCTCGCGGCTTTGTCAACTCCGCTGTATGCGATGCTTAATGGTGGATTTAAGGAGTCATATCTTGAGGTCATTGACATGTCTCAGAATGGCATCTCCCCGATAGGTATGAGGGCAGTCAGTAAATTCAGCCTGTCAGGAAGGCTGCCATATTTGTCAGCAGATGCTATTCTGGAAATGCTTGATTTTGCCAATAAATTTTGCTGCAAGGGTATCAAGGATGCCTGTGAGCGAAAGCTTGCTTCTTTTGTATGTACAAGGCAGGATGCTATAGAGTTCATGGAATGTGCTCTTGAGCTGGGCTGCTCCATCCTTGCTGCCTCATGCTTGCAGGTGCTTTTGAATGAACTTCCAGAATGCTTGAATGATGAACGAGTGGTAAGGATATTCTCCTCTGCAAATAAGCACCAGAGATTGACAATGGTTGGCAATGCATCTTTCTCCCTATATTGCCTTCTTAGTGAAGTCTCCATGAGTACCAACCAGACATCGGATGTCACTGTAAGTTTCCTGGAAAAGCTGGTGGAGTCGGCATCAGATTCCAGACAGAAGCAGTTAGCATTACATCAGCTCGCCTGCTCGAAGCTGCAAAGCAAAGATTATGCTGAAGCTGAGCGCCTCTTCAATGCCGCCTTTTCTTCCGGCCATCTCTACTCTGTAGTTGGTTTGGCTAGATTGGCCTCTCTGAGGGGTAATAAGCATTTTGCTCTCAAGTTGCTTGATTCCGTAATGTCATCTCGATGGCCCCTTGGATGGATGTATCAAGAAAGAGCATTGTATTTGGATGGTGATAGCAAATTGGAAAATCTGAACAAGGCTACTGAGTTGGACCCTACTCTTACATATCCCTATATGTTTCGAGCAGCAACTTTGATGAAAAAGCAAAGTGTTGAAGCTGCACTGATGGAGATCAATAGGATCCTGGGATTCAAGCTGGTGTTGGAATGCTTGGAGCTAAGGTTCTGTTGCTATCTTGCTCTTGAGGATTATAGAGCTGCATTATGTGATGTGCAGGCAATCCTGACACTTGATCCAGATTACCGTATGATTGGTGGGCGGGTGGCAGCCAGGCAGCTGCGTGTGCTTGTGCTTGAGAATGTAGAGCAGTGGACAACTGCTGACTGTTGGATGCAGCTTTATGATCGGTGGTCATCTGTGGATGATATAGGATCTCTCTCTGTCATATATCAAATGCTGGAGTCAGATGCTGCTAAAGGAGTTTTGTACTTTAGGCAATCTTTGCTGCTTCTCAGGTAATTAGATTAATTTATGTTATTGCACAAAATAATAGATAGCATGATTCAGTACAGTTGAGGCAGTCAATAATTGGCATAGTAGATGCTCTTGCTACTGCACATGGTTTGCATGCCTGGCATGTCTTGCACCTACTAGTGTGATGTATCTGTATTTTGGAATGCCAAGTCAGTAGTTGGCTAATCAGCATGTTTGCACATGCCTTAGAACATGGGCTTATTTTTGGAAGCAACATCAGGGACGTTAGGATTGATACAGTTCCATTTTGTTTTTAACAGATTAAATTGTCCCGAGGCTGCGATGCGTAGCTTGCAGCTTGCTCGTCAGCATGCTGCAAGCGATCATGAACGGCTTGTTTATGAAGGATGGATATTGTATGATACTGGTCACTGCGAGGAAGGATTGCAGAAAGCAGAAGCATCCATTGCAATACAGAGGTCCTTTGAGGCATTCTTCCTAAAAGCGTACGCCTTGGCCGATTCAAGTCTTGAACCTTCTACTTCAGCTACAGTTGTATCACTACTAGAAGATGCATTACGGTGTCCCTCAGATAGACTTAGGAAGGGTCAGGTATGTTCCTTTCTCCCCTGCATCTTTCTCTCAATTCTTCGTAGCAAAAAAGACTACGGGAAAGGAGTAATGTCCTGTTTCTACTGTTTCATGCAGCAAATGTAAACATTGTAGAGGTTTTATGCCAAAAATAGAATTTTGGTTTCAACTCATAAAATTTACTAAGGGGTTTCGTCACAACAGTGTTTAGACAATGCGTGTGAAGTTGAAATTTGTTGCCGTGTTGAGATCATGAGTTCTGGCTATTGCTTTCATATTTACATATGCATTTGTTCATTTGCCAGGTGTTGCTATACTTTTGTAGGAAGTTAAGATGTCATATTCATTGTTGCATTTGGTATGGAAATGGCACTGTCACTATTAAAAATGGTTGTCCTGGTTCTCCTAACATGGCAACTGATCATTTGGACTGACACTCCAATTGTGATTTATTTTTCTATAATGTGGTTGGGTTTTTGAATAATTTAGAACATCCGATAACATGTGCTACTAGGAATTTCAGTTTTACTTTAGGAATATTCTCTTTCAGTGGCCAATAAAACGAAATGTATAATCCTTTTATTGTCACTTTAGCTGCTTGAACCTAATAACTGTCGTTTTTTTCGGTCGCATTGTAGTTTGAGATGTTTAGAAACAGTGCTTAACAACATCGTATCTGCAATTGTTGAACATGTTGTAGGCTCTGAACAACCTTGGGAGTGTTTATGTGGATTGTGGCAAGCTAGAACTGGCAGCTGAATGCTACATCAATGCGCTAAAGATTGGCCACACAAGAGCGCATCAAGGCCTTGCAAGGGTTCATTTCCTCAGGAACAATAGAACTGGTGCATATGAAGAAATGACCAAGCTAATAGAGAAGGCCAGGAACAATGCGTCAGCATACGAGAAGAGATCAGAGTACTGCGATCGGGAGCTGACGAAAGCGGACTTGCAGATGGTCACCAAACTAGACCCTTTGCGAGTCTACCCCTACAGATATCGTGCTGCTGGTAAGTGCTGCTTCCTGCATGGTGTATCTAGTTTAGTATGACAAAAGTTGAGGTGACATGGTTATAGACCACCAGTTTCAATATAGATTGAAACATGGGATATAAAATTCTGGATGCGGTAGTAGAGTTCTTAGATATAGCTCATCTGTGCCCAACTCCCAGAGGTTTGTGCTGCTTTAACTATAACCAACTACCACAGTTCCTAACATGTACTAGTAGGTCAATGTGGTCTGCCGTATTATATGTTCAACTTGATCAGTAGTTGTAACAACCATATTATATTTCATATAGTCCTTGAATTAGTTCATCTGTTTAGGCCCTGTTTGTTTCAGCTTTTTGGCACTTTTGTCTATTGGCTTTTGGAAGATTCAAAAGTCGGATGTCTCTGAAACTTGAGAAGCCAGAAGCACGTCCTGAGGTGCTTCTGGCTTTTGGGTTTTGACAGCATCTGGTTTTTAGATCTCACAAAAGCCAACTAACAAAAGTGACGAAAAGCTGAAACAAACAGGGCCTTAATCTTCTCATGTGTCCTCCACTGACATGGACTTTGGTGGCCTGACTTGGTACTCAGTGCTGATGGACAACCACAAGGAGAAAGAGGCCATCGCGGAGCTGACGAAGGCGATCTCCTTCAAGGCGGACCTCAACCTGCTCCACCTTCGCGCAGCCTTCCATGAGCACATTGGCGACATCTCGAGCGCCCTCCGGGACTGCCGCGCTGCCCTCTCAGTGGACCCCAACCACCAGGAGATGCTAGAGCTTCACCACCGGGTGAACAGCCAGGAACCCTGAGGCCCTCGGTGTATATACAGTTCTCTCTCTCTCTCTCTCATAGCCAACCCACCCATACCAGTGTATGTTTTGTACCATACACAGCACAATGTAAGGATAGAAGCCAATTAGGTACCATTCTGAGTGTCGCTAATTAGATATGCTGTTCATCATAGTGGCCCTTTAGTAAATTATTGTTGTCAAGTTGTGATTAAGCCCCCTAATTGTACCCCGCCATGTGCCCCAGTCCATGCTGCCAAAAAGTTTTGACTATCTCATGTGTAAATGAAATGGGAAAAAGGAAATGGAAGCTTTTGTCGGTGCAAAATTGTCAGAATCCGCCGGCTTGTCACTTGTAGCGCATGTGCAGATGTGCTTTATTGGTTATTGATTTTTGAGGAGTGTTCTTTGTTTAGATCAGGCAGAATCAACACCCAGTCTGTCAATTGCTCCCATGCTTGGGTTAAGTTCCATTTCTGTAACCTGATAGAAAATGGATTTCTGAGTGAAGACTGGAGACAGAGCATCACTTTCTGAGACTAAATGGTCCATGGATCATCAGGAGGTCTAGTGAATGGACAACTGTATTATTCTTTTTTTCTCCCCACAAGTGAGAAGCCTTTGTTGGTGTACTTGTATGTGACGTTTAACTGCACCGATTTGACTAGAGCATGAATGATGATGATTGTCTCCCTAATTTATGTGTCACGGATGACGACATAACAGATGACTGAGTTACAAGAGCCTCTGAAACTGGCTTTTAGGGGACAACCATACCAAAACGACCCAGTACATAATGACCTTGCGTACTTTTACTGTTTTACATATTTTTAGGTCCGATCGTGGTAAGGTACGATCTTGCCTCTTGCTTTTCTTCAAATCTTTTACATCTTTTCGTTGGTCTGCCGAACAAGAACAAATCTCAACAAATACGATCGCAAATCCCATCAACAAGATCCCCAACACACCAATAAAAGGTTTTCAAAAAGAGGGAAGTTGCGTTAATTAGGTGACTGGTGCAACCATCCACGCACGAATGACAAAAAGTTCGGCCTTTTATTTGCCTTTCTATGCCGAACTGCCAATCGACATTTGTCAAAAACGTCAAGAAAACTCACGTCATGGGGCAGCGGCGGCCACAGACCTTTTAATGATGGATTTTCAGCGGCAAGCTTTCTGTAAGAGGTACGTGAGAGAAAACGATGTGAATTCGCCGAATCATTCGGTGCCTATCCATATTCGGATGTGCACATGTAAAAGATGAGAACAGAGTGTGGATAAGGTGAGCTATCTTATATTTACTAATTGGAGGTTTTTTTTGGAGCCTCCACATTAATCGTGGTAAATATCTTAGAAATTCTGATAAAAAAGCAAAACATCCGGCCGTTGATCCATCTCCGTAAAAATTCCTAACCGATAGATCTTTTTATCCACAATATGAATGGACACGCACGATCAGTTTTCAGGGAAAAATATCACCAAAGAGATGCATCGTAATATGATGGGACATGTACTCCCGTACGTTCTGTTTTAAGGGGAAAAATCTTGGAAGAGATACATGGTGCCGTGACCTAAGTTTCATGCAACACAGGAGCCGCAAGCAATTGGTCTCCATGCCACGCCGTCCTCCTACTCCATCACGCTGAGATCCAGATGTTCAGGAAAGACGAGGCGATCGTCCACAACACGAATGCTGGCGAGGGCATGGTCGACATCCTCCTTACCCTTCTCACCAAGTTGATTGGCTCCATCATCAAGCAACTCCATGGAGAACGCAAGGAGGGGAAAGCAAAACTTTTGGTAAGCAAACTCTTTTTTAGATATGGATCATGGAGGTCAAGCGCAGTGGCAGAGCAAGAGTCTTGATGCAGCAGAATTAAGAGAAAGATCCGTGCAGAACAGGATGAGTTGTGGTTTCGTGGCATGATGGTATAGGACTCCGGGCAGTGATGCCAAAAAGGTGGTAAGATGTGGTGAGCAAAGGATGATTAATTTGTTCCACATGCTGCGGCTGGATGCTATACCAAGCTCTCACGAAAGGATAGTCCCAATTACAAGCGTCTCCCTCACAAGTCACGCCCTCATTACGATTAATCGATCCATCGTCAAGCCGACTTCCCTCACAAACGACATACATTTTCGTGGAATAAATTCCCTATCTGTACTTTCCTTATGCTTTTGTTATCTCGACAGGAGGTATGGAAGGGCATGGAGATGCAGGATACGCGGTGTCCCTATGGCCAGAAGCTCGACCAGCTCTGCAAACGGCCGGCTGGATCGGTGGTTGAACGTGAGTTCAAGAGCTAATCATATCCCATCGGTTTGGCTGCTGTTCCTGACATGATATACTGTGTCCAAGCCGAATCCCATGCGGTGGCTCTGCGCATGCTCTGACGGAGGATACTGTCTCACAGCCTTTCGCTCTCCTGTTCCTAATTTACCCAGCTTTACGCCTCATATTATTAGTTGTTGACGAGCAGGCAGAGGCAGAGATCATGATCAAAAAAAGAAGGAAGGTTGATGATATATAGAGGAAAAGATGAAGGGAATGGAAACAATCCAGCTCTCACTTGCCAAGGTAACGTCGTCTCCTCGCACATTAAGATTTTTGAACTGTTGAGTGCATAGGTTGAATTAATTGTTATCCATTGATGCATGCAGTAGATACAGACATGAAATTTTTTCCTGTACAACCTACAGATCATTGTTACCTTTAATTAGTTGGATAAAAAGGGGTGGAGTCTATGTATGGGTTAATAGATCATCATTGTCCTTGCAGATAGTTTGACCAAGTAGCTTGATTGAGTCAACTGGATATGTCACTAAGTTGCATGTACCAGAAAGGGGGAAGGAGTATTTTTAGCAACAATTGATGGGAAAAGTTAGACTTATTAAAAGCATATACTTAGAGCAGATAAAGGTATATGAGGATCGCGGCTTGCTATCACCTTCAAAAAAAATTGAAAAGAGCCTTTTGTTACACTCAGCTAACTAGATGACTCAATATTAATACACTCAGCCAGATTAAATAATAAGAGGGGTTCGCAAAAAGGAATATTACAAAAGGAACGTTTTATATATACTATGCATTCAATTCAACGTAGAATTAATTAAAGAGGAAAGGGAAATCATTTTAAACGGGAAGAGTCGTAACATAGCTAAAGTGCATGGAGAACAAACCTGTAGGAAGATTAATTTTCTTACAAAAGTAATGTCTATTTAAAAACTGTTTTATATGGCTACGGATCAAGCATAGCTAGCTATCCAATAGCACATCGCACCCTGTGTCCTTGACATATAAAACAAAATTAGCCAGTGTAGAATATATTATTTTTCTCAATTCCTGTAGTGATTTTGCTATTTCCAGCAATTTTTCTACAGCTTTTTTATGTAGATTACCATGTGTTTAGTTACTTTGTAGTATAAATACAGGTATGGAGAATGAATATATCTGAGCACCATCAAAATCTTTAAGGGGCCACACACGCGCATTGTTAAATTATTACGTCCCAAACGAGTATTTTTTTTTTTTTGCGACGAAGTTCCCAAACGAGTATGAGTATAAAACTCTGCAAGATACAAAGCTAACATTCTGAGATAAGATCTTGAAATGGCAAATTAGTTAGATATTGGTGGCGTTAATTACCTGTTTGTTTACAAAAAATCTAAGTATTCCCGTAGACAAGACATCCCGTTCCTTCGCAAAAAAGGAAAAAGAAAAAAGAGAAAAGGCATCCCGTTATCGATTCTACTTGCCCTATCTATCTCTAAAATTCTTGGAATGCAATCAAATCAGAACATATGAAATCACTAGCTCGTGCAGATGCACGGGTTGACATGCCTAGTTTCGATAAGTCGCAACATATTCTTCTTGAGCACAAAAGGTTGAAGCTGAAACTTGGTTGATCAGTATAAAGTAGTACCTTCATGAAAATCATTCAGTGGTGTACACCCCTACTAAGAATGGTACAAACATTACTGGGAACGCTCAGGGGCAGCAGCTGCCTGAGCTGTAGCTAGGATCTCCCTGTGGCGTCATCCTTCGCGCGCCGCTGCCGGAACTAGGCCGTCGTCATCCACCCGATGCACGCAGCCCGCATCGGTGCTTGGCTTCAAAGGTGCCCTGCGTGGCAGCCAGTCGCGCCCGCATCCTCCTCGCATATGAAGCCGGCCTTGAGCGACCTCCAGCGTGGGCCCTGCCGCCGGGAAGAACTGCGTCGTGCTGCTCGGTTCGATGGCTGTACAGCACAATGTGGTAGTTCCTTGCGTCTTTAGATTGCCGCACCGAAGAAGGCGGCCGGACTTCCTTGCGCAGAAGGAAACAAGAGATACGCGTGCCTGATTTCTGAGCCATAGTATTCAGCAAATACAGGACTGGATGATCTTAACTGAACCTAGCCAGATAATTTTATGCGTCTGCAACGTATATGTGCGTAAGTTCGAGATCCATCAAAATCAACTCCGATTAACACGCGGCAACAGGTAGTACATGAGTCACCGTGAAGTTTATCGGTGCAGTTATGTCACCAGTAATACAGATATATGACAAAGTAATGAATGAAAAACAGAGTGCATTCTTTCACAACAGAACAGAGGAACCAAAAGCCGTTCTTCCGGTTCATCTAAAAGCGCGTTCTTCCAGAGCCACCACATGACGCACAAAAAGCTCATCCAGCAGGTAATATGCGTATAAATCATCATACCACTTGTACAGCAGTTTCTTACACGGTGGAAATGAAGCAGAAGAGTAAATACCCTTGAAGTATTCTACCCGTCTACTGGTCCATGACGAGATCAACATGCCGTGCTCTGGAGCTCAGTACGACGTCAACACGGGTCGGTTTGGATTTTTATCAAGCTGTTCCCGTAATTTGTTCTTGTACTCAGATTCCTTGCGCCTTTGTTCCTGTTTGATTTCCTTCGTTATATCAACCGGCTTGTTAGAGGCACGGGCTTTTTCGATCCATTTCCAATCTACGTAAAATACAGCTCTGAACTGGACTTCATTGATGCTTGGGAGAACCTCTAGCCCCGAAATGTCAACTTCATTTCTAATCTTCCAGAGCTCTAGCTGCAGAAGCTCAAGTTTGCGCATAACTCCTACATCAAACTTCACCGACTTCATCCTAAATTCTGAAGATCCCAATATTGGTTTATATGCGATCCTGAGCACCCTGAGATTTCCGAAAGCATTCTCAGTCTGTGGAGATTGGAAATGCAGGGTATCACCCTCAAACGATTGATCAGACAGGACGAGAATATCCAGCTTCGGCAGACTCCCAAGGAATTTCAACCCAGAATCGTAATCCGATAGCCTATTCCCCACAAGTTTCAGCTTCACGAGATACTGGAGCTCCTTGATCCATTTTGGCAATGTTCCCAGGTTGCCGTACAGCTTCAGGCTCTGCAGGTTTGCGGGAGGCGAGGACATCATATCCAAGCAACCGCACATACCTGGCTTCCCTGCTGATGACCGCACGGACAGTGATTCCAGCCTGCTGAGACGGGAAAGGGCTGAGCAAAAGGCCGGGCCATTCTTCTTGTTGATACCAGTCAGTCCTAACTTGCGCAATCCCGTGAGCCTTTCTATGTCCTGTAGAACGACATTTCCCCTTCCGACATGCACATCCTTCAGTGTGTGCAGGTCCCTCAGTTTTCTCAAACCTCTTGGCACCATAACACTGCTCCGTATGTAGCGGAGGTCTTGCATAGTAGCTGGGAATGCAATGCAGCAAGCCAAAGTGCATGCGCCACGCCTGCTAAGGCCCATGGCCAAAAGACTAGGTACGCAACATGATGCACATAGCCGTGGACATAAACCCAAAAACTCAAAGAACCTTGTCGTTGAACTTTCACTATCATCTTGAACACGTTCTGACTTTTTAGCAGCATGAATGTACTGTAGTTTTTGAAGCTTGGTGATGGTTTTTGGCAGAGCAATTATATCTGTATCTCTAATGTCCAGTGTCTGGAGCTGCCTCAAGTTACCCAACGAATCTGGCAGTAGAACAATATCATCACATCCTCGTAAAGAAAGGTATCTCAGGTGAAGAAGTTTCCCAATATGATCAAGGTGATGAGCAACTAGACCGTTTGTGCCTTCCAAGTCAAGCACTCGTAGAAACCTCATCTTGTCCGAAATGTAAAATGGCCTCCACTCCCCAAATACAGATAATGACCGTATTCGTGACAGATCCACTATGCTTTCAAACTCAATCTGATCTCCCTTCCAGTTGCTGCTTATAGCAAGATGACGAATTGCACCATGGCTATTCATGCTGCAGCCTTCCTCCAGTGTAAAAACAAGGTTTTCCTCCGTTGACTTTGAGATGGCGATGTCACGAATGAGATCATGAACTTTGCAAGAATCAATTGATTTCCTGCTGAGAACTGATTGCTGAGATGGCAAAATCATACTCCTGTTTTTGAGTTCTGTGAAGTAGCTGTCAGCTATTTCATTGGCAGGCTTCCCACGCGTCTCAGCTGAGTAACCCTCTGCTGCCCACCGACGCACCAAACGCCTTCGAGAAATGGTGTAGTCTTCTGGAAAGATGGACAGATATAAGAAATATAGCTTGAGTTCATAAGGTAAACCACTGTAGCTTTTCTCAAGGATGGTTCTTATTTTCCCAAGCTTTTGATTTGTCTCCAACTCGGCATCAATTTCCTCCACTCCATTTGAGTCTTTGGCTGGTTTGCCAAGAAGCCACCTATGGTGACTATTGCAAGGGGCAGTCCACCACACTTCTTTAGAATTTGATTTGCTTCATTAATCAACTCGGGATTCTTCTCAGCTAGATCTGCAGCATTCCCAAATACCTGTTTTTTAATAATATAAGTACTTTAGTATTCCAAAATCAAATAATTAGGTAAAGAATAGACCCTTTGCACAGCCTAAGACCATGACACTCCAGCCCCAGCAGCTTGTGTAGAAGTAGACAAGTAGTGATGGCACATGAGGGCCACAACGTGGCGTAGTGTCATGGGAATTAAGGGTGTGCGTTCGGTTATACGTGAAGTTTCGGTCTGTTTTTTTTTTTCGATCTTTTGAATTTTTGGTTATTTAGAACTGCTACACGAAATGACAATGAAAATTTGGATTCCAACAACTTTGTGTACCTACATTTTGTTCGGTCTTCGGTTATGCCCAAACTACACAATATTAGCACTAATTTTCAGAAAAAAATGAAATCAATTTGATTATACCAAAAATACACTATGCAATCAACTTGATAAAATAAATTACTATGTATGATAGAGGAAACATGAATATGGTCAATGAGTAACAAATGATGATTCGTGAACATGGCATGAGCATATCTATATATGTGCTACATCATACACCTATCAATAATAATTTGGGTATTTTGGTTAGTTCGGGTACCAAGGGTACCACCTGAATTTGTAAAAGAAAATTCAGTTATATCTAAGTCTAGTACCCGAATTATGGTTTTTTCGAAGGGAGGAATTATGGTTTTTTCGGTTATGGTGTTTGGGTATCGGTTTTTTTGCCCACCCTTAGTGGGAATACTGTCAACATTGTTTGTTTTGATGGGCTAGGGTCATAATGCATATAAGTGTCTCTCCACACATAAAAATTGCGGGTCAATCATTTTATACAATGACAGGATGACATAAATTAATGTAATTTTTTTGATGACATAAATTAATGTAATTGAGGTGCTATGAATTTCCTTATCACTTGATGATAAAGCAGATTCTGTAGGTCATCCCAATGTTAGAAACTGAAAAAACAAATACAGATTCTGTGACATGAAGCTGGGAATTGAGAGATATAGTTTTATTTCACAAAAAAATACTACAAAACTAATGTGTCACTGTTGAAAACTGTAAATGAAATTATCCATTGAGACTGGCTGAAACCTTTTATTTAAATCTCATCGGAAGGTCAACTGGCCCAACTAAAGAGGAGATAGCCTAATACGCATTTATGGGTGAGAATATGTGAAAAATATAATGATCTAAAATTATGTTAAAAAATCAAGTTAAGTCTTTTAATTGGAAAATGTAAAAAAAAAGAGTTTATAGCCAAATGGCTCAGATTTAAATTCAGGCTACGTGCAATCTAAAATGGCATTTTGTATATTTTATGAAAATTGACACGTCTTCAATTACCCAAGAGAAATTTGAAGAAATTAATGCAGCCCTTAATAAAGGATTGTGCTAGGAGAGTCACGTAGTTTCATTTCAGTTTGGTCCTTTGCTTTTGATATCGAAATCCACATTATTTAATCTAGCACATTATTTAATTAATGACATGAGCATCAGACGTACCTCGAGGCTTTGACTACATACTAGTTCCTATTATAATTTCTATACAAACTCACAGTATAAAAAAAAACTTGACCTGCCAGTGAAGCCCTCCGAAGGCATTTTGCTAAGAACAAGACCTTCTCACGCATGATTCTTTATCTAATGCTTTGGCGGGGAAGGCGAGGGGAATTTTTGGCGGCTGCAGGATCCGTCGAACCCCCGACCGGTGTACTGCGAACCCAGCGTCTCCACCACCAGGCCACAGGCTTGTCCGCACAAATCACAGTATAAATATATCATTGCATGAACTAAACACAACTCATATAGATATAGTTATAATCCCTCTGAAGTTGTGGACTCTATGCACACTGTCTCAATTATGTTTGGGTAAAAAATGCATCAAAAATTTTACATGCACGTGTATGTATTTATATTCTTTTAACACAATACATACACAGAATACATGCACACAACCTCTACCCCTATGAGTGCCTCCGAAAAGCTGGGCCGACTTCTTGAGATTCATGAAGTCATCACAGGCGACACGCTGTCGATAGGGACGTCGCCTCCCACTAAATGCACAACGCCGTTAAATTCTAAAAATTCGCTCCCACAGAGAGACGAACATTGGACCAGAGATGCTACCGAGACTCTTGTAACCATTAGGCTATAGGCTCGTGCATACATATTTATATTCAATAATGACATGTTCTTGACAAATCATATCACTCCCGCACACAGCATTGCACTTTCCCAGATCTTATAAATGCTGCCAATGGGATAAAGTATTTGTCCACCGCTGGTGTCATTTATAACTGTGTTAGAGAATATTAGATACTCCATCTGTTCTTAATTAAATTATCATTACTTTTGACTTTTTGAGTTACATTTAACCATTTGTTTTATTCAAATATTAGTTCAAATATGCAAACTTATAAGTTATATTTTAATTTTTTCAGTATAATACAACCCGTAACAAATTATATGATAATTCTTTGAATAAAACAAACAGTTAAACGTAACTCAAAAAGCCAATGGTGACAGTAATTTAAAAATGGAGGTAGTATGGCGTAGAGTGTAAGTGTCTTTTCTTACATGATTCATAGCACTATTTGCTAGAGACATGGTGCATCATCTCCCCTTCTTGCCCTTGTTTACACAATGGCTCCCATATTTATGCTTGTTCCATATGTGACAAAAAAGAAACTCCAATTTCTATCTACATTGCCATTTTTTGGCGTGTGGACGTTGTTGGAGGAGACCCACTGTGTCTCCTCCCCTTGGCTCAAAGGCCTGGCCTGGAAGCAAGGTCCATCAAGATTCAATAGAGTAGATAGAATAAGACAAATAAGTGTACATGAGCTCACATCCCATTAGGGTTAGAGAACACCCCCCCCCCCCCCCCCTCTTTCAATAAGGAAAGGATCACATTGCCCTCCTAAGGAGGGCAATATTGTACTTATAACTCTAAAGCTATAGGGTGGTATGAACTTATAAATGCCCCCGGCCCTAACCCCTTGACAAGAAGATTTAATAGAAACTATTCCCTCCGTCCCAGTTTAATTGTCATTCTAGAAGTGATTTGGAGTGTCCATATTTATAGAATGTTCAGTGAACCTGAACAGACAGGTTGTCCAGGTTCAGAGAATGTTCAATGAATCTGGTAGAAAGCCAGAATGACAATTATTCTGGGACAGAGGAAGTACCTACTGCACACTTTTTCATGGCTCTTGTTTGATCCCTTTTAGGTCCTTTCCAAAGGTCCTTCGTGCTAGACGCTTGGAGGACACCCCTTCTACTATTGTGGGCTTGTAACCACATCAGAGGTTGTAGAACTTTGTTCACAGTTCGAGCTCACTGTTGAAAGAACCATCACTACGAGAGAACTCTAGGCTCCACATATCAATGTGGATCATCATTACCGGTGTGTAGCAGGATACACCCGTGTCTTCACTCGGAGGGTGAAGCATGGTTTAAGAGGAATCACCTTGTGCTGGAGGACAAAGTCGAGACTCTAGTGAGAGTGACACAACCAGGAGTAGAAGAAGATGCCAACCTTTTTCAGACCTCACACTAGTAGATCATTATCTTACTCCCTCCTTAATTACCACTTGTACTGGTTTACTTCCGCATTTAATTACTTTCTTGCAAGTAGTATTGCTCGGCCTCTTTGTTAGATTTGTTAGTATGTGCACTCAAGCTAGGTACTCGATCACTAGCATGTTTATTAGGATTCTGGCTACTAGCAAACTGTGGGTAAAAGGTAGAAGTCTTGTAGTATAAAGTAGTTTCATAATATTTGGTATATATGTTAAAAGTTCAATGAGTGATCCAGTAGAGTGTTGGTGACGGAGTATATGTCATGATATTACTGAATAAATCCAAAAATATAGAGCAAGATCATATTACCTTTTCACTGAAGAGTTGGCGTGCCTCCTCTTGCTCTAGTACTTGAAGCTTGTGTATCTTTCCGTGCTGCCCTGAGCAATGTTTTGCAATATCCTCCTCCCTTGTGGTCACAACAATTCGGCTTGTCTTCTCCATCTGACGAAACACTGGGCTTATCTGGTCCCATTCTGTAATAGATGATAAATCATCCAGAATAATCAAGCAACTCTTTCCTCCCAAAAGCCTTCCCGATTCCACTATCAAATCTTCAACCCCCATGGTTGCCATTGTTTTCTTCGTGCTAGCACTACGTTCTATCAATTCCTCCTTCCTTGAAGATGCTTCGTGTAGTCGAGCAGCCAAGCTCCGAAGGAGCTCTACAAGCTTGAAGGGCCGCATGATAGTGACAAAAACACACTTCTCAAACCTATCCCCCAACTTCTGCCGTTGATAGACATTGTCAACTAGAGTGGTTTTTCCAAGGCCACCCATTCCATATACAGATATCACCTGAACCTGTTGGTTATCCCTGTTCGAAATTAAGTTATTAAGGTAGGCTATTTCTTTTTCTCTCCCAATGAGTTGGGATTCCTCCAAACCACCGGCTCTTGTCCTGATGCGGCTGATACTCTTTTTGACCACCTTGTGTAGTTCATCAGTATCCTTACATCGATCTTCAATAATCTCACCGGAGACCACTGTATGGTCGTTTGTGCTGGCAGTTGGCCCATCTGAACAAGGCCCTGGCTTCTTTACATCCTCTCCACTTTGGAAACCCTAAACATGCGAAAGCAATTAAATGATTAGGATCAACCTTTAGCCCTGTTCAGTTTTGGAATATGTTCTATAGCTTAATATTGTTACCTTTGTTCTCAAACTTACGTGTTTCTGTTACCCTAATCCATGGATTTTTTTTTTATTCTTGACAGTAGTTAGTGCAAACCTATCTAGTTCATGATGACCTGGATGGGCTGTAAAATACTAGTGCTTACGCCTTTTGCTGTACCAGAAAGATGTATTCGTGCCCCAGCGGCAATGATGTACCCAAAATGCCTACCTCGAGAATAACTACAAAGGGGTTCTCGTCTTTCATACAGACACATTTTCTTGCTCTGTTGATATACTTGCTACTTGTTTTGTAAGCTTGACCCTTGCATCAGGCAGGCTCTCGTCGCGCTTGTACGTTTTGCCACTCAGGCGACATATATAGGCTACAGATGCGCACTGATTTGAAATAATGTTCCCTATAACATCCATTCGGCTAGCAAGTTGGATTATTTCACAAATTTCTCCATATCTGTTCATTAGTCATGCTTGTCCTGTAGCATTTGGTTAGGCATACTTTTTTTTGCTTTTCTAGTTTATCACCGTTTTGAGCATCTGAAAGAGCAGTGTTTCGAACCATAATTTGGTGGAGCATAATTAATTATGACAACTTAGGTGCATAATCGGCTTAAAAATTTATAATTTGGGGGAAGAGAGAAAGAAACAAAGAAATCCAACTCCATTTTTTTTAATGGAACTCTTCGGACTCTATAACATTAGATTTTGATGCTAAATGAGCCCGTTCATATATGATGACCTAGAATGTCTGCAATGAGCGTTAGCTCGTTTAGTAAAAGACTATGTTATGCTAAAAAAAAAAGTAAAAGACTATGGGCCAGCTTGGTTGACGCCCTCGCCCAAGCAGAAGCAGCCAGGCTCGCGTGTCAGCCGCACAACGCCTGACGATGCTGCCTGGCTTTGGCACATTTCCCAATTGACGACAAATCCTGAGGTGGTGTTTGGCAATTGGGAAATGAGGATTGGGATTGGGATAAGGAAATGAGAGGAGAAATCTAGAGTCTTCATTTATCCACCATGTTAAATCTCAACCCATCATTTTTTCATGATGCATTTCCTAATCCCAAACCCATCTCTCATTTCCTATTTGTCAAACACCACCTGAAAGCACACACCGCCTTTGTTGGACAGCCCCTGGGTTGAGACCCGGGCGTCGGGTGCCCATGCCGCCACCAATAGGCAACCTTTACAATTTGGCATGTATAAGTGATTTAGAAATTCAGTTAATGTTTAATATGTAGAATGGATGCATACCAATTCAGGAAAAGTGAAAGAGAAAAAAACATCTGAGGTAGTAGTCCTCCTGTTTCTAATGGCATGCTAACTGGATACACATTTAACGAGCGTACTAAATTACACTAGTAAGACGATTCTGAATATTAAGTATTACCTTAACGTTTTCGTAAAAAAAAAAAGTATTACCTTAACGTAGAATGCATAAAGGGTCTGATCAGCAGACAATTGCTTGAGCTCTGACACTTGGCTTTCTTGTCCCGCACATAAGCTTGCAACTTCCACTTGACCTGTCATCACTACGATTCGGCTTCCTTTCTTGATGTTTCGAAAACATTTTTCAATCTGGTCCCACTCTTCAATGGTGGATAGGTCATTAAGCACGATAAGACACCTCTCCTTAGTCACATATCCATTGAATTCCGGAGCTAAATTTTGGTGATCTGTATTTTCCGTCTCCAATAGATCTTCAACCCCGTCGGTAGCATGAAACTGATTTACTAAGCTCAGGACAAAGCTTTTTGGACTGAATGGATGCATCACCCTGACCCATGCTCGGACTGGAAATTTGCTTCGGACATCTGGGTGCTCATAAGCCTCCCTGATGATCGACGCTTGGCCGACATCACCACTTGTTCCCCACACGGTGATCACTTTGGGATTATCGCCCTCCTCGCTTATCAATTTGACCAGATCCACTCTCTTGTTGTCCTGCTTTGCGGCACGCCTTGCATCGTCAACACCGAACATAGCAGCAGCAATGACGCTAGACTGGTCGGCAGCAGTGGCAGCCTTGGAGCCAGAGCCATTGGTGAGGCGGTAGCGCAAGCTCCTCTGACTCACGTCCTCAACCTTGGCCCTGAGCTCCTTCATCTGCTTGGCCACACGGCGCCGGTCCAGCAGCGTGCGAAGGATGTGCCACCGGGATGGCTTCTTCACACGAACAGCAAAATCCTGGAGACAGTCCTCGACGTCGTAGGCCGTGTCACGGACCTGCTTCACCCAGGTCTTGTTCACCTTGTTGCCATCACGCTCCTCATGTGCCACCATCATGAAAGACCGCATCATCTCAAGCTCATCGGCAACAAATGCATGGTCTCGTTGGATGCCGAGCTGCAAGGCCACCTCCTCCGCAAAGGCGGATTTTGCGTAGCCAAGAGCTCCATCCAGCACGGACTTGCCCACGCTCAGCGCCGTTGTTGCATCCATAGTTCTTCTGTGTTTCTCTGTGGATTTGTAGTAGAGCCAGTGCTCAAATCTGCATACACCAAAGAAAGTAACGTTAACAGACGGCTTGAATTATGGTAGTGGGTAAGATTCAAGGCGGAATTCCTTAAAAAAAAAAAAGATTCAAGGCGGAAAATGAGAAAAGATGACACATGCTCACCTCCCGACTTGGTTCTTCGCCTGCTGCTAGGTATCAGGCTGACCACTTCATTACGTACATCTTAAACTGAGGCGAACTACCAAAAAGATATGTTAGCCAGTTTGAAATGTGACATAACAGTCTTGGTTTCACAAAAAGCAGAAGAATCGGATACCGACACACCTTGCGTGATGGTTTGAGAGCTCGCGTTCTCCGACAGCCTTGCCTTTCCCTTTCTCTTTTCCGTTCTTTTGCCTTAGGCTCCCACCCCCGATCGAGATAAATAAAGAACGGAAAAAGCTACTTCAGCATGCATATGCCTTGCCTCCACCAAGAGCAAAGATCTTCTGTTGCTTGATTGTAAGGAAAGACTCCAATTACCTTCATATTTCAAATAGTTAGTGAACCGCCTTAAACTCTGTAATTAGGCTATATAGCAGCTAAAACAGATTACCAGCGCTATTTTGCTGACCGAACGCAAGAGAATACTCCGTGACCAAGTGCCTCGACAGTGTAGACATGAAAGGGCAAAAAAGCATTTTTAACAACAGAGCAAAGGACCAAGCAGCAATCTTCAAGTTTACGTAACAGAATGTTGTTCCAGTGTTCAATGTTAGAAAAATGATCGTCCAACAGAATGTTCTTCTACCCCGCGCACTGTCCCGCACCGCGGCCGCGGCCGCTCCCCGCGGCGCCACACCTGCTCCTCCACCAACGCAGGCGCGAGCCGCGCCTTCGCCGCTTCTCAACGCTCAGCAGCGCTGGTGAGAAATGAGAGCGATAAAACAGAGCCGGATAAAAAGCCATCGCTGCAGTACCGCGCAGATTTTCTCACGCCCGTGGTCTCCAAATACGGTTGTCGGACGCCGAACGCACAATTTTTCTGCCATCCGCTGGTTTTCGGACGACCAACACACGACAATCTATTTTCGAACGACCAAAACACGATTTTTTTTTGTACAACCGACGCACGAAATCTCTGTTATCGTATGACCAAGGTACGAAATCTTTATTTTCGTCTTGAACACACGACTGAATATTATTTTTGATATTTCTTGGTTTCTACTTTCTAGCGTTATTTTTGTAATTTCCGAGATAAAAAGTATTATTAAAAAAAATCCTCCGGTTTGTTACACGCGGAATTAACAAATGATGGATTCTCCCTCCCGGTAGATTAGATTGCCACATCAAAAGGCGGACTTCCTTGCTCAAATGGCACAGACATGCGTGCCTGATGACCTGCAGACCCCCACATCACCTGAACCTAAGCCGAACCATACAACATAAATTTGTTTAAAACGGTCCAATATACGAAGTCACCATACAACATAAATTTGGTTCAAAGGTCCAATATATGAAGTCATCAGTGCAATTATTTCACCAACAGTGTAGATATGGTCATATGGCAGAGTAAAAGAATACAAAGAAAGCATTTTTTTTCACAAGGCACGGTGGAGCCAAAACTGTTCTTTCAGTTTACATACAAACATTTGTTCCAGATCAGTGTGGCGGCTTAGTGTTTCTAGGAAGCAAACGGATGTTTTTTGATCGAGACATGGATACCCGCTATTGCTCAAAGACCAAATGTTCTTGTTTAGTACGGAGTACTATTAATAATGCCTTATATGGGAGAGAGAATGGCATATGGGCGCGGGGGTGTTTAACAATCAAGGTCGGAGAGAGAGAGAGAGAGAAATACTTCGAAACAACATGCACGAGCGATTACTTCGAAACAAGATGACTCATGTGCGGATGTGCCGCAATCATGTAAGCGGCTTTGGATCCCAAGACAATGCAAAATAAAAGTAAGAGTAATTTTCTTACAATTTCTTAAAAGTAACATAATTTCGGACAATCTATTATTTAATTATTTATTTTCGAAATTATTTAATTGACCTATATTTAATTATGTTATTCTGGAATTTCAGACAATTAAATAATTTCAAAAATAAATTTTACATTTTTATTCAAGTCAGGGGCACAATGGTCATTTCAGCACACATTTAACACCGTTAACACTCAAAACTGACTGAAAAGCCAAGAAAGGAATGAAAGTTGCAACTTGAGTTATATAGCTAACTTTTTTTCAGTTTAGGCTAAAAAAGGAACCAGAAATAAACCCTGCCAAATAAGGAATTTCCTCATTTTTAATTGGAAAAAGTCCATTTTATTCCCCTGAACAATCCACTTTGTCCATTTTACACCCTAAACAAAACGATGGCTCATTTTACCTCCAAACAATTCTATTTGGTGCAATGCTCACCTTTTTTAAGTTTGTCTTTTGTATATCTCAGTCTACAAGTGATATTTGAAGCTCAAATTTTGCATGATGGTAACTCACACAAAAACCTATATTAAAAAAATTATGACATATTGTTTTGATATTATTTACATAGTTCAATAGAAATTAACATTATATGCATAAATATGATATAAAAAATAATTTTAAAATATTTTAACAAAGATTATTGTGGCAACTAACATCATGTAAAATTTAAACTTCAAATTCTACTTATAGAATGAAGTACAAAAGAAACAAACTTCAATAGGGTGTACATTGCACCGAATGAAATTGTTTGAGGGAGTAAAGTGAGCCATTATTTTGTTTAAAGGGTGAAACAGACAAAGTAGATTGTTCAGGAGAGTAAAATGGAGTTTTTCCATTTTTTAATTTATCATTAATCTATAAAATTTAAAGTAGAGTCCATATGTAAGATTTATACTATTTTGATAGGGACGGGGTTTTATAAAACAATTTGACAAAAATACCCGGTGTTAAGTGATATGTGTCAAAAATTATTTTAAAAAATTTACTCTAAAAGTAACAAAATTGAAAAGAGCACCGGTATGTAAGATTTATACTATTTTGGTAGGGATGGGGTTTTATAAAACAATTTGACAACAAAAATACCCGATGCTAAATGATAGGAGCAAAAAATTGTTTTAAGAAATTTACTCTAAAAGTAACAAAAAACGAAATAAAGCACGCGCCAGGAAGGGGTCGAACCTTCGACCTTCTGCTTAGGAAACAGACGCTCTATCCACTGAGCTACAGGCGCTTCACGTTCGCTTTCATTTTATGTTTGTTTAACTTATCTTTATTAGTGCAGACGAATGACGACGTGCAAAGGGGAGGCGTAGCTTGGTGACCGTGGGCCACGCTACATCGCTTCCAAAGTCTACGTGGGTCCACGCCAACTTCTTGCTCGGTGCAAGTTACTGTATTGTTCACGTGACTGCTTGCGTTTAACGTGTCGTCAGGTTGTGTGCCGTGGCCCTGTGCACGGTGCACTCTACCTCTACCGCGTTCAGCGCCTTCGTCTTCACTGGGGAATCCTTGGGTCCTTCGAAGATAACAAATCAAAGAGTAGCTGTTGAGGTTATTGCTCGCAGGTTTGACAAAGAACTAAAAGCATCCTTCTGCAAAAAAAAAAAAACAACTAAAAGCATCGGTAATGACTGTTAAGTGCCTGACATGTCATATGTTTTCATGGAAAGGTACAAATAACTTTATAAACTTTCCAGGACATCAAAGGTCCCATGGTCTAGCGGTTAGGACATTAGACTCTGAATCTAGTAACCCGAGTTCAAATCTCGGTGGGACCTTATTTTTGCTCTCTTTTTTTTAATTCCCTTTTTTTAAGGTTCCAAAACAAAATCAACTGCTAGCATTTGTTGCCCCCACAAAAGACTTGCTGCTGTAGTCGAGACATCTAATATGGTTTTGTTTCATGGTTCCTCTTTGTTTTTCCCCCATTTTGGAGTATAGATTGCCGTTGGTATGGCTTGCTGTAGCGCAAGAAGGACTTTGCTGAAGCACCTTGTTCTGCAAAGTGTATATGGATTGCTGAATATGCTACTAATTTCTGTAAAAAAAAAAGTCACTTTCTTTTTTATGAAACACCGAATTGACACGAAACACTCATTTTTCTTTTGTGAGGACAAAAAACGCTCATATAAACATACACACTCACTCCTATAAACGTACGTCCCACCTGGCTACAACGCTTTCGAAAATATGATCATCTACTAATTAGCCATAAACAATGACCTTAAAAATTGCGTGTGCACAAACGTTTTTTATCTTTTCGTCTGCAGTGAGCTTTGACCATGTTTCAACTATTTATTTACATGTGCACGTGTTCAAAGATTTGTGTATTTTTTTCAATTTTCTGAAGTACAAGAGTGATGCAAAATTCCCCATCCTTTTTTCTTACGGAACTTCTACGTGTCCGTTTTACACTCAATCTTTCTTTAGAACAGACACTCAATTTAGGGACGCAAATTTTCCCATCTTCTTATTGAATTAAGAATGCTCAATGGGCCTAAATGCCCAGTACCTTACACTTCTGGGCCTTTGCAACGATGGTTCGGGCCACCCAGTCGTTTTCTGTTTGCTGAGCCTCAGCAGTTAAGAATTCGAGGGCCACCAAGCTCCTGCAAGCTCACCATTTCTGTTCCCCACTACCGGCGACTCGCCGATGACCTTGGCCGTCTCCGGCCACCGCGGCCTCCTCGTTCCTCTCCTCATCCTCGTGCTCATCAAGCTACCGGCGCAGCTGCCACGGTGCGCGAGTGAGTCGGCGACGTGCCTCGCCGTGTACCGGGAGGGCGGCGCGCCCGCGGTGTTCCAGTCCGCGCACTGCCCGCGCTGGACTCTCCTCCCAGCCGGCGGCGAAGGGGATGGGACCCAGAGTTCGCCGATGGGATGCCACGTGGCGACGGACCGCGGGCGCCGGCGATCCCAGGAGGACCGGGCCGTCTGCGCCCTTGGCATCCGAATCCCCTTCATAGGTACGGCTTCACAGTTATGAATGGAAAGGTTGAAGTTTTATACCTCGAATCAGAGATCGCGGTGGAAAAGAGCTACGAACTGTGTTAGGAAGTCATGAGTATACTGGGTAGGAGCCTAGTGTTGTAGGCTTGTGGCATAGGTATTCGCTGGGAGCACTGAGCTAGATATCAAGATTAAATCTTAAATGATATTCTACGTTTAGTTAGAGTTCAGTATACAAACTTGTATTTTTGTGGATTAATTGAAATCTTGTTCTAAAAGAATGATGATATTGACAGTAGTGAATTCTAGTATGATGGATATCAAATTGTGACACCACGAATTCACTAGAGGGTTACCATGGTAAGGGACACTGGGATACCATAGTTTGGTGTGTAACACCACGAATTCTATGGAGATTTTCTGTAGAAAGATACCATGTATTGTTTATTTGGTCGAACAAAAGAAACTGATAGAACATCTTGTGCTGAATTGCCAACCAGTGTACTACAGAGGTTCTATTTCATGGTGCTGGTTGTGCTAGGGAACGAGTAACATGCCCTGGTACATGGCTGTTATGTTCTTGATCAAACACATTTTAGATAGATTTTTTTTTCAAATATGTTTTAATTACTCTGGTTTTATTCCTTGACTCTTTTTACATGCAATCTATTCATTTGTAACTTGCCTTTAGCTAATTTACTGACAAACTACAGAGCGAATGAGGATTAAGGATGTTGATATTGGAGTGGTAGCAGTATTTGATGGTCACAATGGAGCGGAGGCTAGTGAGATGGCTTCTAAGCTTTTGCTGGATTACTTCTTGCTCCATGTTTATTTTCTTCTTGATGGCATATACTCCATCATGTTCAGAAAATCTATTGGGCAGCTGACGAATAGGGAAATAGCTATCCTTAACGATGTGTTTAATATGCACAAGGAGGATCATTCCAATCATGGAGAAGGGTATGCCTATTGCCTTTTAAGATATGTCCTGTCTGGTGTTAAATAGCATAACTATTGTCCACGTTGATGTTTCCTGTTCTTCTATGTGTAGTTCGATGTATTTCTGAAAATTATTTTTCTTCTGCAACATTCTATGTTGGTTATATAGACCCTCTGTATTTCTAGTTCTGTTACAACCCACACATGTTTCCTCCCTGCAAGTCTTTACTATGCTCCTGCACATGTGATGCTGACGAGGTCTACTGTTAGTATAATAAAGTGAATGCTGTTGCTTTCTGGTTGTGAAAGATTAAGAGGATAGTGTAGCAACACCCGACGCATTTTTTACAGCCACCAGGTCTAATGGTAACGTCCTATATAATCCTCTGGGTTGCATAATGCACAAAATTGGAGCACATGTTATTATAAATGGGTGTGGAATGAATGTGATGGACTATTTGTGTGCTATTTTCTTAGCATGTCACTTTAGCTATGTGCTTTCCTGTTATACCGTGATCTTTCTGTCGACTCTGTCAACAGCTAATTAGCAATAAATTCCCTAAAAAACTAATTAGCAATAAGTTTCAATGCGATGTCTTTAGTCTGTTTCCCATATAGTTATGCTTATAATCCTGAGGCTTCATGCAGTTAAAAGTTTTGAGCAGGTATAGTCCAAATTATTATGAGATTCGGGTTCCTTGATCTGAAATTATTTTCTAAAATTATTTTAAAGGGTATAGGGATTTTTCAGGGTAACCCAATTTGATCGCTATTGATAATTTGCAGGTCATGTTGGATATCACCGGCTATTTTAGATCGTTCATATCACATGGAAGTTCTGAAGGAATCCTTAAAGAGGGCAGTTCATGATATTGATTTAACATTCTCCAAGGAAGGTCTTGTTTTTCATCTGCAAATCTAATTTTATAACACAGGTTCATAATAATTGAAATGGATTCTTCTGTGTACAATGCAGGAAGCATTACAGGAAAATTTCGAGTCCGGTTCCACAGCGACCGTGGTCTTGATAGCTGATGGGCAAATCGTAACTGCCAATGTAGGAGATTCAAAAGCTTTTCTGTGCTCAGAAGAACATGATCCTCATCGTCAAAATAGTTAGGTTTCTTTCTTCTACTGTCACTTTGTCCCTCCCTTGGATTCATGTTCCTACAGCATATAGTACATAAGATATGATTATTTGCCTATATTTTCGGAAATCATTGTTACTTGTTCAGGATGTCATGTAACAGCACGGGGAAAATGTTATGCGGTCATCATAGAAGCATTATATTATTGAAAATGTTTACTTAATTCTAGTAAGTTTGCATAACTATTTCAGAGATTTGTTCGACTGGATGTGCACCAGTCATTTGGATTTGTTTAGCTCCCCTTATTTGATACCTAGCATTGCTCCCAAGTCATATGTGCTATTATTGCGCACAAATTCTGTGTTTTAAAAATGTTTATGTTTTCCTTAGTGGAGAAACAATAATATGTAGGTTTGCATTGTATCAGGGAGAAGGAAAAGAAGGAGAAACTCAAGCGATCATGACGAATCTGCTTTGGCAAATTATGATGGACCTTTGTATCATGCAAGGGAGTTGACCAAGGACCATCATCCTGATAGAGAAGATGAAAGAAGCCGTGTGGAGGCTTCTGGTGGCTATGTTCTTGAGTGGGCTGGTGTATATCGTGTTAATGGTGAGCTAGCGCTATCAAGAGCTATCGGTGATGTTCCTTACAAACGGTTAGTTTTTGTTTTTCTCCAATTTTGTCTTCAATTGCCAGTTTCCCAGTTTTCTTTTATTTGCTATTACAGTTTGCAGCTTCGAAATTCTGTATATAACCATATTTTTTTACCAAAACATTAGTCAGTAGTGACATCAGGGGAGCCTTGGCACAGTGGTAAAGCTGTTGCCTTGTGACCATGGGTTCATGGGTTCGAATCCTGGAAACAGCCTCTTGCAGAAATGCAGGGAAAGGCTGTGTACAATAGACCCAAAGTGGTTGGGCCCTTCCCCGGACCCTGCCCAAGCGGGAGCTACATGCACCGGGCTGCCCCTTTATTAGTCAGTAGTAATATATCCGTATATGCAGTTCACACAAAACTATCAGTTTCAGGTCTTAGAGAAACAAATGATATGTTAAACATCAACAGCTGCTCCTTGGAACAAAAAGGTTAAAAATTATGTACCCATCCAAAAGGACACCTAAAATGACTAGCTAATCTCCCTGCCTAACTTAAACGGAACCGATCAATTACACATAAACCACTGTGTTAGATAAGCGAAATATATGTTTCAGTTCTTGTGCTCTTGTGCTCGGCATGGCAGGAGGTGCCAATATCAGTCTCTCCTAAACCACGCACATCTGTGCAACCTGAACATGGCATGCCCTCCCTGGAATGAACATAGATGACATGGTGAGGAGTTGTCAAATAGCGAGATAATCCACTATTTCATACTCCCTCTGTCCCATAATACTTGGCATCCTAGCCTTCTCTAGTCTTCCAGAAATACATGGCATTCTCACTTCCCGGTGCACCTCTCTCTCTTTCCAATACATCTCTATCTCTCTTCTTGTTTTCTGTGCACCCACCTTTTCCACTTCTCCTTAATCTCCTTGCCCGTTGCCAGGATGCCAAATATATTGGGACGGAGGGAGTATATCGAAACAGTGTTCACATGGCAGGAATCAGTTTAAATTATCTGGCAGTAAGAAGCATTCGCTAGTCCTTCGCCAAGGCTGTGTTTTTTAAATATAAAACTTGTTGCATCTAACTTTTGGCACGTGGTATAGGAAGCTATTTGTCTCATTGTTGCATTAACAGGCTGAATTGATCAATGATTCATCTCATTGTTCTTGCAGGTACGGTGTAATATCCACACCTGAACTGACAGGGTGGCAGTTTCTGTCACCAAATGACAGTTTTCTTATTGCTTCCTCTGATGGGATCTTTGAGAAAATGACTATGCAAGATGTCTGTGACTTGATGCTGAATGTGAAACTGCACGCTAACCAGGAATCAGGATCATTTGGTACCACACAACAGAATTTGGCAGATTATATAGTTCACCGTGCTTTGAAGAAAGGCACAACAGACAATGTGGCTTCTGTTGTTGTTCCATTAGGATCACCTAGTAGCTCCGCCACCACATTAGAAGATTGGTCTCATCTTGAAGAAAATCCCCAGACATCTATATTGCCATTACAGAATGTTCCGTACCAACTTAAAGATGGTAGCCTCACTGATTCTTTTATGGTCTCAATTTGAATTTTCATTGATTATAACAGGCACTGATTAATTACTCTGGTTGTCTATTTTTACCTATTATATTTGTAACCAATCCTGTGATTTTCCTTTGTTTTATTCTATACATTTTTTTCTATCTGTATATTAATCTATAGATTTCGTTCTACCTCTTATGTTACCTATTCAACTACATCACTAAGCTTACTAAACCTTAAGTTTAATTCAAGTGCCCCTGTGATGTCCGTTTCCTTGGTTCTGTTTATATGCATTTCCTTGTGGCTAGATGAGTTTGTTCAGATGTTATTTACATGGACTATTTTCATGAGCTCCTTGTCTTTTGTTTTACGTGATGTATTCCATTTGGCTTGCAGATGATGGTGCTAGTTCGGCTGTTATTGACATGGAGTACTTCAAACAGTCATCAACAAAGTTTCAGAGGTTCTTGGTAAGTGAGAAATATACTGCATTCTTCATGTTATTAATTTTCTTATTATCCTTTTACCTTTTATTGTTAACTGGATCACGCCATTAGAGTTCTTTTGCTTTCTCTGAAACTAGGTTGAATCAAAATTTAAGAAACTGGGTTGTTTCTACTTATCCGAGAGTCTGGATGAAGACATGGACTATATATTTAGGGTACCGGAAGCATATCAGCATCAAGGAGTCCATGACTCTGAGACTGTCTTATCAACTGATGGTAAGTTTAATGTTTTAGATGCTCATGGATGGATATTATGAACTCCTGATGTGATGCTTGGCTCGTTTGATAATATTCTTTATCTTGTTTATGATCGCCTCTACATATTCATACAGGTAATCTTGAGAAATACAAGGACAGAAACTTTTGCTGGTACCTTGGTCATCAAGATGGTGAAATGGAGCGGTGCAATAGTCCTGATGCTTTCACAAACTATTTTGGTTTGCTTGACTCTATTCCACATAATGGAAGCAAGCCAAGTGGTTCACATTCGTTTGGTCACAAGATTGCTGATTTCAGGTACCATTACTCATTTTTATTGGTCTTCATGTGCTTTTATTAACCATTTGGATTCCATAGTTTTTTTTTTTTTTTTTTTTTTTTTTTTTTTTTTTTTTTTTTTTTTTGCGAGTAGGATTCCATAGCTTCTGTTCCATAAGGTCTACCTGTTTAGCATATTTAGACAATTGCCAGTTGGTGATGTAGTAATATAGATTATTTAGAATAGTTCGTTTCTATTTGTCAGACTACTCACTACATTATGTTGGTGTTAGATAAATATCTAACATCTTCTATGCTATGGCAACCAACCTTGAATCTAAATGGAAGAATTATTCTGGGGGCTTCTCTTTTTGGCAAGCTTTATTTGTCTGGTGAGGTGTTAGGCTGTAATGCATATGAGCTGTGTGATACTTATTTCGTTCTTTTCAACTACACTCCCTCTCTCATATAATGTAGCGTATACACTAAATTATGCTTGCCTTGTGATTACAATATTCATATCTTCATGAAAGTACAATAGCATGGTAATAATTGCATACTTGTATCCACACATATGTAATTTCTTTTGTTTAACGGTTAACCATAATCAGGTACAAGCTGAAGAAAAGATTTGATCGCGGTTCGTATGGTGAAGTCTGGTTGGCATTTCATTGGAACTGCTCTGAAGATGTAGATGTGCATAAAAGTCCTCGACACTTTACCACTATCTTTGAATCAGGCTCATATAATTGCACAAGTTCAAACACAATGTCTTCTGATGAAAGTGATGTCTCAGACACAGTAGATGGTGATTTGTTCATATTGAAGCGCATAATGGTAAGCCAATTCTTTTACGTAGTTTCATATTCTTAGCTCTAGTCATGATTCTACCACCTTTAGTTAATTATCTAATTCAGGCTGTGTACACAGCACCAATGTTCATTTTGTGGAGTTCAATTTCTTTAACTCATTTTGGTGCTCATATTAAAAGCAATTTAGGTTTTATTTAGATGCTATATGCCCGTTATTGTCCTATCTTAGGTTTCCCTAAAACATGTAGATGCGAGATGACCCCCTTATTGGACTTGATTTGAAAATGCAGGTGGAGAGAGGACATGCTGCTTACTTGAGTGGACTGCGGGAGAAATATTTTGGGGAATTATTTTCAAATGCCTCCAGAACTCTTGAAGGTTTGTCGAGGACAGCATCATCGTATACACTATTTTCAGTGGACATGCAATTTGATCCTTATATCCGCCTAGAAAAGAACCTATCCGCTACTGAAGAACCACTCAAGCATGTGGCTAGGTTTATAGAATCTTTTGAGTCAGAATCAAGGGAAATTTGGCTTGTGTACCGTAATGAAGGCCGCTCGTTGTCGAAACTGATATATACAGCTGAAGAAACGAAGTTAGTTACTGGTAGCGATAATGAGAGGGTTCGACACATTCAAATTCTGCAGCCATCAAAGTGGTGGCATTGGTTAAGGACAACAAAAGATGGGCAAAAGCAAATGCAGAATCTGTTATGGCAGCTGGTATGTTCCCGCTATCGTTATGGTCTATATATATATACCAATTGATACGCAGGTGTTTTAGATGGTTCTCGCATACATTTTTTTATGTTTTAGCTCATGTAAGAATAAGCTATCATTAACAGTCTAAAAGCACTTTCTTCCTTTTTTAGCTGATGGGGCTGAAGGCTTGTCATGACCGTAATATCACTCACAGGGATATTAAACCTGGTACAAATGCAATTACTGTCTATTCGTTCTTGTTTTCCATATTTCGTAACCTCCGTTGTTCTATAAACAAATTCTATTATCCAGTGATGTTAATACTGGTAATTTACACCATGGTAGAGAACATGATCATCTGCTTTGAGGATGTGGAAACTGGAAAGTGTTTAAGAGAGGTTCCATCTGTGTCAAAGCAAAACAAGCTGAACATGTAAGAGATGTTCTTTCACTTGTGTGTTTTCCTTTTACAGTTGCCATACTCTATAACTATTGATAGCTGGATAACAGAATACTTGCAATCTTAGCTATGTGAAATACTTTGGCAAGGTATTTGGAGAAAAAGGGGGACTTTATGCTAAAATATAAATCATTAATTCATTTTAAATCTCAATATCCCGTAGATGGCTTTATTTGGCTTTTGGGATATATTTAGTTATGAGTATCATTTCATATATTCCTTGATCCTTATCTGAATCTCTTATTAAGTAACAAAGCAATAAGACCAAATACAGATTAAGGAAATTCTGTTGCATGGCTCTGATTTATGATGTATCTTGAAACATCCATTTTCTCAAATTGCAATTTTCATCTTAGCCTACCTAAAAACGATAACAAGATAAGCATTATTCTGTTAATATTTAAACACAGCTTGTACGCAGGCGTCTTATTGACTTCGGCAGTGCCATTGATGATTACACATTGAAGCATCTTTATGATTCAGGGCCTACTCGGTGTGTGATCATTTTCCTTTCCTTTTGGAGCACAAAATTTGGACCTCTTTTGCATTTGACTAGGAGAACGTGTGATCTGTGCTATATTGACTGCCACTTTTGTACTTGTCACTTGCTTTGTTTCCTTATTCAGTTTAGTTCTGAGATGATGAATTCTTATATTGGTCCTATTATTACAATACATGGTCACAGTATATCAGGAGTAATATCTGAGCTTCTTAATAATTTCACAGTATATCAGGAGTAACTTAGGGTCACTTATCTGAGCTTCTTAATAATTTTGTTTTCCTATTCATTTATCCTATCCATGCCAATGGTGCATTGTAAGGTAGGCCCTTTCTTTATCAACTCGAACGGTTTTCCTTCCTGATGGAAAAGTTTATCCTGGACCTTGGGACTTTATAAAATAGGGTTTTTGTACCCTTGCTTGACAAAGTACTTTAGGCAATATTTGGCTATTAATCTATTGTCGGTAGTCTTTGGCAGCGTATAGGTCTCACTATGTTCACCAATATGCTTTTAAGAAAAACTTACCACAGCAGGGGCCTCCCTTGCTGTACAGAGACATTTGCAATGTCATGTGGAAAACTATTCCCAATAAAATAAAGATCCTTTTCTTGAAAGGCGTAGGCTATTAATTTTCTTTGAGTTGTTTTGATCCATCCTAATCGTATCTTGTAACAAAACTCTAGATCTGAGCAAACATTTGAGTACACTCCTCCAGAGGCACTTCTTAACTCAAACTGGTTTCAGGGATCAAAGAATGCGAGACTGAAGTATGTCTCTTCTGTCTACTATATTTTTTTTCTTAACAAATGTTATTGTGTGCCATTATGTTTGGCAAACGGCTGCACTGCAAGTGACTCAAGTTCTTAACCTAATTATGTGCAGGTATGACATCTGGAGTGTAGGAGTTGTAATGCTGGAGTTGATTGTGGGTTCTCCACATGTTTTCCAGATTAGTGACCGTACACGAGTTTTAATGGATCAGCGACTCGAAGGATGGAGTGAACAAACAAAGGAGCTTGCGTACAAGTAAGATAATATTCTGATTGTTTTGGTTTTGAATGTGATGTATTCTGTTTCTTGGTTAGCAAAGTAATACAGTTTGTAGCCTCAATTCTCTTACAAGCCTATGAACATCAAAGATGTTTCAGTTTTAATGAATTAAATAAATTACATGCTAACCGCATGGTTCCTGGGGCATACGGAAAGATTGATAAGGAACTCCCGAAATTACCACTGATTTCCTTGTTTCGACAATAAAACAAATTGCTGGCCTATCTTAAAATGAATGACAAGCATTAGGTTGCAAACTTCACTGAACTTATGGTCTATCCAACTGAAAACTGAAAATTTTTGGCTTTCTTATCATACATGGTCAATCTATCGCACCAATGGATTATCTTGACATGCATGGTGTCATATTGTAAAATTTTCTGGTGCCAGGCTCTCTCAAATTGTCATTACCAGTGGTTATATTAGCTGTATTAGTAGTATTACTATTAGCTGGTGTTACGGAATCGAGGTCCTTCCTGATAGATGTGAAGTATGGGAATGTGCATCTTCTAGAGTAATATTTTTGAAATAATTCCTGTTTTGATGTTAGGTTGAGGTCGTACATGGAGTTGTGCATTTTGGTCCCAGGGATTTCCTTACAACATCATGGCAGTGTTGGCCCAGAACAGGTCAGTATAACAGTTTCATTATGAGCTGATTAACTTGTAGTTAAACTGTAATGATGTTGCGCAGTCCTGTTTCTCTGCTAAAAAATGTGAGCCATGGCAATTGTTGATTTCTTTCCTATATACACATCATTCTTATCGAAAATGCTGGTTTCCTTGCCTCAAGGATTAAGATATGTAAGGCACGTGCAAGGTACTGATGCATCTTTCTAGTGAACAACAGCCTATCAAATACAACTTGCGCATATATGTCTGCATTAGCTACTATATGGTTTCAATTTTCAGGAGGTTTATGTGCCAATTGATGATGATTGCTTTCGTTTTACTTTTCCTTAAGGGTCAATTTGGACTAGCTTCTTGGAAATGCTCTGAAGAATCATTTGCACATCAAGTGAAGATCAGAGATCCTCTTAAACTAGGGTTGGCATTCCTTTTTCATCCACATATTCTGTGATCCTGGAATATTTAGATTATCCATGTGTCTAATATTCCTATTTTTTCTTTTACTTTACAGCTTTCCAAATTTATGGGCACTGCGACTGGCCCGTCAGTTACTAGTATGGCATCCTGTAAGTTTGTTGTACCCTGCAAAAATAACTGCTATTCTTGTTTCTGAACCCTATATTTTTTTTTGGAAGAATGTTGAAATTAAAAAGATATTAGCAGGTACAATAATCAGAAATGTCTTCCCGTCCAGAGTATGTAATAAATAATATGGAACCAGTTACACTGAAATAAAACAGAAGGAAACTGCCATGCAAATCACAACTACTACTACTACTACTACTACTATTCTGCCTTCTGATGTGACGTGCTTTTCTAAGGGGAAAAACCCCCAGAAAATAGCGGGGCATCATGCCATTACTTCTCTTGGCTGTTCATAATGGGTGCCCGTGGTCCATGTGTGTCATGTTGTCAAACCACATACTGGCCGTTCTGTGTCTTTATCACTTATGTAATTGATTTTCTCCAATGTTGTTCACACTATATTCCCTTGTTGCAGGAGGACCGCCTAAGCGTTGACGAAGCACTGAATCATCCTTACTTCCAGGAGCCACCATAGAGGAGGCAATGAAGAGATGTAGCAACTGTGACCTGTGACCCTCTAACACAGATCTTTCAGAAGTAACCAGCAAACTACTCGGCAAGGTTGTACAGATGTCAACCGAGTCGCGTCACGAAATGTTGTAAATGTGACAACAAAACAATGCAGAGGCATAGTGCGATTAGATAGGTACAGCCGTACAGATTTGTTGCAAAGAGAAGCAGCTGTGTACATACAGGTAGATAGATTTGTTGTAAGGAGAGACCGAGACTTGTCCTTTGGACACTTCTCTGCAGGACAGAAGATGAGTCGCATCGTGTAAAAATTGTGACATGTTGCAAATGAGATTATCATCTATGCTCGCTTGACCTTGGATTCGTCAGTGTCTGGGGTACCTGACGAGCTCTCATGGATACGCAGGCGATGGTCTGGTACAATTATCGGGCGGTAGCCGGTGCTTATCTGTGCGCTGCGGCGGCGGCAAGGCCGGCAGCCAGCACAAGGGACCGTCGCCAGAGACGATGAGGTCTTGGTACCACGAAACAGGCTATCTTTAGCTGTCTGCCAGCACGACGTCGGCAATGTGCCGGGCTCTTCTCTGTGGACACGGCGATCTGAGAAGCTGGCCGGCGGGCTCGCCGTCGCTCCGCTGCTCTGGTTGCCGAAGGCCCGAAGATCACAAAGTCCGGCAGAGAACCCCCATCGCAGCTACCGTCGCGGTAGGATGTGGTTATCCGCGAACCGGGTGAAGACGAAGGCGCCGGCACGGTACGAAGCCGCCATGCCCCGCCGGCCGCCGCCGCGAGCTGGGCTCGCACGGCGGCGAGTCGTGCGCGCTGAGTCGCTGACACGGGAGGCAGAACAAAGGAATGTAGGAGCTGGTGATAGGGCCGGATCGAGGGACAGGTGGAGCTAGCTGGTGATAGGGCCGGAGGAGCCGAGGGGAGAGGGAGGAACGGGCCGGACGTATAAATCAGGGTCTTTCTGTCAAATTCAGGGTAACCATTTCAAATAGGGACCTGTTTGTAGATTACTGGATCGCGAATTCATGATCCAAAACTAGAGCCCCATATGTAAATAACCTGGATCGCAATTATTATCTGCGATCCAAACCGGGGTTTATGCAAAACTTTGGGGCTAGGAGATCTGGCTGCCGTCGGCGATCGCCGCCGCCGAATCGAGGCGTCCGGTAGCTGCCTCCACCCGTCCCCTAGCTCGCGCTCGTTGCCCCATGCTCCCTAGACATCCTCCCACGAGAACGCGGTGGCAAGAGGCATTGAGGGATCGAGCCGCAAGCGGGCCTAATCGGTTCCTCTCCGCACTGGCTGGCTGCTCGGTTGGTTCCGCTCTTCGTCGTTGCCCGGCGAAGGACCCATCACGCATTCCACTACTTCCAGGTGGTCATCGGTTCTTCAAAAACTCAGATGTGCAAGGCATCGCCTCCACTTGCTTGCTCTGTGGTCTCTTTTGCCGGCGGCGCCCCTGGTCTGTATGTTTGCTGGGCTTCTTGCTGGCGGCGCACAAAGTGTTCGCTGCTTTGCCTGCAAAGGGGGCACTGATGAGAAAGTGTCGACTTGTGATGGGGTCAAGTTCTTGGCTTTATGCTAAACAACATCATGCACTATAATAGTTTGATCTGCACGAAGTTTTTGGACGAATTGATTCATTTGTAATATTTCCTAGTCCTGGCTGCCAACACTCAAATTCAGAGCGTTGTGCCCATTTAAGGTCATCTCGTACCAAGTACGTCTGCTGATTCTTTCCTGCAACCAACATTTCGTGAACTGCTAGGGAAACTAGGTATGGGATAAGGTTAAAAATTTTGCCGCCTGAAACGAACCCCCTCGTATTCTAGTGCTCTCTCATTACTCAAACTACTGCACAGCTTAGTAATGTCACATTGATGCTAAAAAAAAGTATTTTATTTTTCACAGAATGCCATGCGTGTTACAGTGTACTATATCCCGCACAAGCATGGAATTTACTTCTTAATTGTTTCAAAAATGCAGTTTTGTGTACAGGCGGTGATGAATTCACTCAGGATATATGGGCAGAATAAATTGTTCCTGGGCGCTTCCACCACTCCCGAAAAAATCTCCACCTCACCATTCCAGCAGCGCTTCACTCCACTCCACTCCGCCATCGAGTCCGAATCGCCGCCGCCGACCGCGCCATGGCCCCGACTGCAGTGGAGCCGCCCCTCCCCGACGAGGTGCTGGAGGAAATCTTCCTCCGCCTCGGCGCCGCGGAGGACCTCGCCCGCGCCTCCGCCGCCTGCACCACCTTCCGCCGCGTCGCCTGCGCGGGCCGCTTCCTCCGCCGCTACAGGTCCCTCTATCCTCCGCCCATCCTAGGATTCGTCCCGTCTAGAGCTATATTATTCAGGCACCCCATCCACCTGGCCCAGCCTCCGCACCGCCACGCCCCGGCCGCCCGCGCCCTTGCGCAGGCCGCCCATCCCGCTTTCTCCTTCCTCCCCTATGCCGGCCATTGCACGGTCCATGACGCGCGAGATGGCCGCGTCCTCATCTCCCGGAACCTCAGCGCCGTCGCACCGCACGGCCTCGTGGTCTGCGACCCCGTGCACCGCCGATACGCCGCATCCCCGGTGATCTGTTGGACTTGACGTGGTACTTGCCCAAAATGAAATTCGAAACCTTCCTCGCTCCAGCGCTCGAAGCGGAGGATGATTCGTCATTCCGAGTGCTCTGCAATGTGCTGTACCAAGACAAGGTCGTAGCCTTGCTCTTCTCTTCAGTAACCAGAACATGGTGTCGCGTCGCATCCTTCACTTTTCCACCCGATGCAAAGATTCAACACTATGATTCTGTGCGCCACTACGCACGCAACTGCTTCTACTGGACGATGCGCTCCTGGGACAAAATGCTTGTGCTAGGCACGCGTGAGTTCAAATTCTCCATCTCTGACCTCCCATCTGGCATAGATCGTCATCAAGGGGTGGGCATTGTGGATGGAGGGGATGACAAAACTTTTTTGTTTACTCCCAAGAACAACGTTCTGGATCACTATTGTGGGACTTTGGGAGATAACGCTGTTGGTGTGGAAAAGTGGCAGCACAAAAGGATGATCCCCTTGCCTGAATTGAACTGTCGCTGGTTTGTCATTGGTGCAACTGAGGGCCACTTACTCCTGGAATCTGTTCCAAATGATGTGCCTTTATTAAACTTGGCACAGGTACAGAGACCTTGTTTCACAGTGGACTACAAGACGTTGCTGGTTGAGAGGATGTGTGTGTTGAAGCGGGGTTTAATTCGTGCTGCTCACCTGTATGCAAGCTTCCCACCATCACTTGCACCGCCGAGCATCTGAAACGGTAAGATCCTTTCTTGTTCTCTAGCTTATGTTCTTTGTGTGCTCCACCATCCTACTTGTCCCCATGGTGCACGTATGGTTGATACATCTAATTTATCTTGGCTACACCTTATTTTTTAAAGCAGTAATTCAGGTTTTAACTAAGTCAACATTTCTTGATTGTTGGAACACAATGTCTTGTGTGTCCCCTCAGTTTTGTTTGTACCAATAAGGGGGAATAAGAATATCTCAGACGTTGTTTCACCTGCAGGAGTTAGACTACCCACAGTGAAGGCCGAAACAGGTGCTGAAACACTCTCTTTCCTGTTTTAGCACCGGTGCTGCCCATTGTGCAGGGTGGTGCTCAAATCCAAATTCCATCCTGCGGATCATGTAGAGGCATCGGTGCCGAGTATTAAAAAAACTAATAAACGGACAGGCGAGCGAGAGGAACAGGGACGCACGCCGAGTCGATACCGCCGGGCTGAGCTGCCGGAGATGCAAGATCGGGCGGCTCCTTGAGGGCCTCTACTTCTCCTCCTCCCTCGCGCCAACCGCCTCCTAGCTCGCAACGCACCGCACTGGTCTACTGCGTTGGCCTGCTGGTTGGCATGGGGCTCACACTTGGTGGAGCAGTTTAGGAAGGCGAGTCGGTCCTGCAACTAGAGCTCGTCGAGGAGCCGTCCCTGCTGTCCCTGTTCGCGGAGCGTGCCAGCTCCACACCGTCGTTGAGGAAGCCGAGCTAGTCCTGCAGCTGGTGCTCGTCGAGGAGCGGGTCCCCGCGGGATGCACCATCTCGTCGCCCCAGCCGCGCACAAGGTCCCCAATTCCTTGTTCTGCTGGGCAATTTCTTGTGGATCCATGAAGCACAAGTGACTTGTATTCAAGATTTGGTGGGTGGAGCCTTGATTCTTGGGGTTGGAGAGACCGATTGGGAGGAGTTTTTTCTGGCCATGCGTTGAGAGGAGAGAAACAGAAGAGGAAGTTGCGAGGAGGTGAGGAAGGACGAGGATGAGGAAGGATGTGCTCTGACAAAATGGCCCCACATCGGTGCTGACCGCTGTGGCACCAAATAAATCTCAGCATCGAGTTTTGGTGTCAGAGAAAACAGGATTTCAGCATGAGGAAAGTCTTAGAGGGGGTGCTGCTTACCAGCAGGTCCTATAGCAACTAGCAAGGGGGGTGATAAGAGGCCACATATCCTAATCTCATAATGATTTGTTACTAGTTTGTATTAGGTTGAATTGGGTGTACTTCTACTAGGATAGTTAGGATGACTCGCATTTTTTGAATTAAAGAAGCCCGTTCTCCTTTTGAATTAAGCAATAGCCCAACCTATCTAGTCCTAGACCTTTACCCTGTCCATTTTGTGCGGCTGCTGTTTTCCGGTGCAGTTGGGCTACTAGGGACTGGGGAACCAAGATGTTCTGAAGCTACCATGTTTGTTAAAAAAACATCAGTCCTTTACGGTTGTAATTCATTGTTTGGGTATGTTTTTAGTATACCCAGTAGGCTGTTGCTGGCAATTGTTGAGTACTAGTAGACCTTACAAATTAGTCTCATGTATTTTTTGGAAAGACTGGATTCAGCTAGTAGCATTCCTATGTCCGCTGTTAAGATATGTCAATTCTATAGGCACGGTGACCTGATGACTTTATGTCGCTGCTTCTTGAAACACTTGGAAATGCATCACTTTGATAGATTATTGTGATGATTGTGACAATGCCTCTGTACATTTCTTCCCGCCAGAGCGCTGTTGCATATGATTTTTCTTTACGTCAGTGTAGCACTGGGTTTTCTTGTGCTCATTTTTGCTACCACGGCAAACAACATATTTTTTTCACGTTCAAAGCAAAGCTTTGTTTTACCAGTGCCATTTCAGTGAACAAAATAAACACAGTTTACACTTTATATTACAAAATAAAAACATTCCGTAAAAATAGGCTCTCCAACAGAATTACATCAACTGTCCAAAGCAAAGCTTTGTTTCACCAGTGCTATTTTAGTGAACAAAATAAACACAGTTCAGGCTTTATATTACAAAATAAAAACAGTCCGCATACATAGGCTCTCTACACAGAATTACACCAACCATCCAAGGCAAAGCTTTGTTTCACCAGTGCCATTTTAGTGAACAAAATAAACACAGTTCAGGCTTTATATTACAAAATAAAAACAGTCCGCATACATAGGCTCTCTACACAGAATTACACCAACCATCCAAGGCAAAGCTTTGTTTCACCAGTGCCATTTTAGTGAACAAAATAAACACAGTTCATACTTTATATTGCAAAATAAAAACAGTCCTCATACATAGGCTCTCAACACAGAATTACACCAACCATCCAAGGAAAAGCTTTGTTTCAACAGTGCCATTTCAGTGAACAAAATAAATACATTTCATACTTACTACAAAATAAATACAGTCTGCATAGATAGGCTCTCGAACATATTACATTTCATACTTACGGAAGACATTCATGCAATGTTCTTCAGAACCATTGCCATTGCCATGAGAAGAGACGGCGGTCGGAGGCATATTCTCATCACGATCACACATATTAAAAGTCCTCATCGGCCATTGCACTCTCTCTAATGAAATTATGTGAGGTCATGCACGCAAGTATAATTTTAGTTCGCTTTTTTGTTCTTGTGCAGCAACCAACAAACAAGCAATGTCTTTTTCTATCATGTCATGCCTTTGCATCTGAAAAATCTCTACTACATAAAAAGGCTGAACCGGATCGTCAAACATTTTTTTCGTTTTCGTCCTGCCGGTTGGTCTTCTCTCGTTCGAATTTGTGTCGAATTCATGTCAATTTAAGTTTCAATGTCCGAGTATTTGATATTGTCTTATAGAATTGGAATCGGTTTTATTTCACAATCTGATGTGTGGTCGTGTGGTAAGTGCGCTCGGATTTTTCCCAAAGATTTGACTTCGAATCCCAATAGGAGCATAGTTTTCCTGATTTTTTGGTCCGACGCCTTTTTTTTTTCATTTTATGCCCGACGACCCCGTCCCCTTGGCCGGCACCGGCATCGACGCATCGCGAGCCCACGGGGAACGCGTCGAGGCAGCAAACGACGGACGACATGGTGCAGCTTACAATAGGCGGGAAGCGAGAGCACGGAGAAGCAGCTTCGCCCGGCCTTGGGCAAAACCGTGTTGTCATCGTCGCCGGGCTGGACGAGGATCCATGGCTGCGGCTCGGCGGGAACGGCGGTGCTCCACACGGAGCAGACGACACTGTCCCATCAGCGACGATGTTGTTGATGTCGCCGGGTAAGTCAGCGAAGCTACGGGACACCATTATCTGATGACGCACTAATTTCCGGGCGAAGCTAGCGCAAATTCATTGAGATTTCTGGGCGCTAATTTCCAGGAGCCCATCCGCCTCGACGCCAAGGCTGATTCGTTGAGATTTCCGGGAACCTATCTGCCTCGATGCTACGGCCGGGAAATCGATCTGCAATAATCCGTCGAGAGTGTCTGAGTCTCAGGATCTCTCAAATTGATGTCGGCTTCCTATTCGAACTCTCCTCCCGTAAGTATATAGGAATCATATAAGATCCATATTGCTGAGATTCAATTCGAGCTTCGCTGATATTGGCAGGACGTGACGGTAACGAAAAGCGGAAGACGAGCAGAATTTGCGAAAGCGCCAGTCGTCGGAGATTGGAACTCCACATCCGCGAGATCCTTTTTTTGAGATTAAGGCTGCTGTCTACCTCGTGCTAAGATCAAGAGCAACACACGACATTGCTGAGGACAGCATCGAGCAGGACCCTCCTGATCGGAGCGAGTACGGAACGGCTACCAGCTCTCTTGAACCTGTGGCAATGTAATACCAAAAATTGTCACCTTTCCTCATGTCTCTGCTTTCCGCAAATATTTGGAGGTCATTTGTTGATTTATCTGACCAGGAATTGTCGTTAACCATCCTTGAGTCACCGAGCATCCATTGGATCGTGATGGATTAATTAAGAAAATTGTCAGTTAGAGACTGCTCGTTTTGGTGTTTGTGTTTCATCGACCCCGGGTATCAGATATTGTTGAATCTTGATTTTTGGGGTTCCAGGTTCCATTGGCATGACATTGATTCACATATATAGTTCTGATCATAATGCAACATATTATTAGTAAGACAGATGCAGGTTGGGTGTCTAAGTGAAAGCTAGCATCTAACTAGATTATTAAATCTGAGACTGTTGACTCACTCCATAACTTTATGTTGCATGTTCTATCAGCCTACAGTTGCCTGCTAAATTATTACATGTAACCATGCATGCTAATTTCACACGTATAAAAGTTTTTTTCTGACAGTACAGTGCACTAAATTGCCTTGGCAGGCTCTTCATTGAAATGATGAACTGAAGCTAGGCTCTGCTGGACGATGAAAACTAAAGAAAAAGTATCTAATCTAACGCCATAACAGTGTGTTAACTTTCTTTGCAGTAGAAAAATGATGAAAGTTGGGCATGTTTATTATTACTGATAAACGAATGATCCTTTTTTATGTGTTTTATCCCAACTCAATTATCCTTATATGCTTTAACTCAAGCGATGGTTATCTTTTGATTTGTGGTGTGTTTTCCTTTTTATGCAGAGTAAGTTTTTCCTTTGTCAAGACATGGCTATTGCTATGCACCCTTTGAAGGCACTAGAGGGAATCATTAGCATGGGCGTGAGAGTTGTGCCAACAAAGTTGCAGACACTCAGATTTGGTTTTGGTTTTTGCAATCCTAGAAATAACAATAGACCACGTGAAGTGTGATTGAATTGCTCAGACTGATATCTTAAGAAAAAGTTTAGGCTTGGAATGTTACCATCTGTACCATCAAATCAATTTTGATGTCTAAAAACTGACATCTCAAGGGCAAACCTTCGACCTTCTGCTTAGGAAACAGACGCTCTATCCACTGAGCTACAGGCGCCTCACTTATTTAAAATATAGTAACATTACTTAACTCAACGTCTCTGGACAGTAGCAACACGATTGAATCTGACGAGCTTTTTATCGTGTATGGAGGGGTGTGTAGCTTGGCAAGCGAGGCCTGGCCTCGCTACATCGCTTCAACCTTGGATGCCAACTTTTTGCATAGTACAGATTACCATGTTCACGTGCTGCTTGCGTTTAACGTGCCGTCAGCTTGTGTGCCTGCGCATCTGGACGGGCACGGCACGAAGGGAATTGGGCAACTAGGTCCCCGTCACCAGCCCGCGGGCGCCAACACGAAAGGGAGATCGGCCGGCTGCCCGCCTTCACCCCCAGCACCAGGAATCAACATCGTCACCTCTCCTTCAAAATAAATAAATAAATAAATAAAAAAATCATCACCCCTGCCTCTCCTTCTCAGCCTCTCAGCTCCACTCCTCAGCTGGTCACCAGAAAACGCGCCGCCGACGTCTCTCCCCGCTTTTCTCCCCCTGGAAACAACGCCGTGTCGCCTCCTCCTCTTTCCGATGGCCATCCACCGCTGCTGCGCTGGCACCTCCAGCTGCGCCTCCTCGAGCCAAACGAGTGTGCATGCTGCTGAGCTTCGTGCCATGCCAGTATGCCGCTCGTGGGCAGGCACGATACATCCAACCCGAGCAACTGTGACATGTTGTGCTCGCTCTATGCAGCGGCTACGCTTGTGTCGTGCCGCTCGAATGACAGGTACTATGACATTGTGTTCGGTGCCCTTTGTGTTTTGTGTTGCGCCTTCTTCTCATCTTACTCACGTCTTTGGGCACGCGGATGCTAAACAGCGGGTTTCCGTGGAATATTTGGGTCCTGCGACGACCAAAAAAAAAAAAATCAGAGAGTAGATGTTTAAGTGATTCCTCGCAGGCCTGAGGTCGGTAATGAATTTGTTGAGTATTCGTTTGCAGAGACAATAAATAACGTATTAAAATTCCTTAATCAACAAAAGTCCCATGGTCTAGCGGTTAGGACATCAGACTCTGAATCTAGTAACCCGAGTTCAAATCTCTGTGGGACCTCATTTTTTGTTTTCTTTTCTAACTTTTTTTGGGGGGTTCCAAAACGAAACCAACGGCTGTCATCTGCCACCGTAAGGTTTGCTGTAGTCGAGAGATCAATATATATGGTTCTTCACTTTTGCCGTTTGTATGCCTTGCTGTAGCGAGAAAGGACTGGGCTGATGCACGCTGTTTATTTTTGGAAGCGTATCCACGCTGTTGCTGCAAGTGTTGAAGTGTTCTTTTTCCTTTCCCCACCCTCTACATGCCACTAATTTCTGCGAAAATATGATCATTTTTTCGTCTAAATTATAGTATAAATGCATACACTTATACACACACACACACACACACACCAACATACTCATTTCTATAAACACACCTTACATCAATGAATCTCCTAAAATAGTATCATCTACACATTAATAAACACAATGACCTTAAGAAAATGCATGTGCGTGCATCTTTTCTTTTGCAGCGAATTCGACGATTTATTTACATGCGACATGCTTAAATATTTTTGGTTTTTATAGTATAATTACATAAACCACATCATAAGACACTTAAAGTTTGAGATTTTGATTCATAAAATATTTTGTTGTAAATACTACCCCATATTAGGGTGGTTTGTGCAACATTGGCGATCACCTAGTGGATGGGTGGAGATTTGAAACACATACTTAGGAATGGAAATCTCGAACTTCAATTGACTTATGGGGTTGTTTGCAATTTACCTTTTCCCTAAAAGAAACTTTTTTTTTTATTTTTTTTCTGAAGTACGAGCGTGATGCAAATCTCCCATCTTACCCTTTTAAGGGAAATCTCCCATCTTACCTTATTGAATTAAGAATGCTTAAGTGAAAGGGGTCTTGGCGTAACGGTTAAGGCACCCGAGTAGCACCTTTGAGGTCCTGAGTTTGACTTCCCGTGGGAGCGAATTTTCTAGGATTTAACGGCTTTGTGCTTTCAGCGGTAGACGACGTGGCCGTCGACAGCGGGGCGCCAGTGGTGACTTCGTCAATCTCGAGGATTTGCTGGCTCAGTCTTCGAAGATGCTCATAGGGGTAGGGTTTGCGTATGTGCGTTTATAGGGGTGAGTGTGCGTGCGTTATGAGTGTCTGAGTTGTAAAAAAAAGAATTAAGAATGCTTAATGAGCCTAATTTTTTTGAGCCAGTACTTAATGAGCCTAAAAATGCCCAATACCTTACACTTTTGGGCCTTCGCGGCGCTGGTTCGGCCCACCCAGTCGTTTCTGTTTGCTCAGCAGTTAATAATCCGAGGGCCCACCAAGCTCTGGCAAGCTCACCATTTCTGTCCCCACCACCGGCGACTCGCCGATGACCTTGGCCGTCTCCGGCCACCGCGGCCTCCTCGTTCCTCTCCTCATCCTCGTGCTCATCACGCTACCGGCGCAGCTGCCACGGTGCGCGAGTGAGTCGGCGACGTGCCTCGCCGTGTACCGGGAGGGCGGCGCGCCCGTGGTGTTCCAGTCCGCGCACTGCCAGCGCTGGACACTCCTCCCAGCCGGCGGCGAAGGGGATGGGACCCAGAGTTCGCCGAGGGGATGCCACGTGGTGACGGACCGTGGGCGCCGGCGATCCCAGGAGGACCGGGCCGTCTGCGCCCTTGGCATCCGAATCCCCTTCATAGGTACGGCTTCACAGTTTTGAACAGAAAGGTTGGATTTTTATACCTCAAACCAGAGAGTGCGGTGGAAAAGAGCTGCGAACTGAGTTAGGAAGTCATGATTATACTGGGTAGGATCCTAGTGTTGTAGGCTTGTGGCACAGGTATTCGCTGGCAGCACTGTGCTAGATATCAAGATCAAATCTTAAATGATATTCTACGGTTAGTTAGAGTTCAGTATACATAATTGTATTTTTGTGGATTTAATTGAAATCTTGTTCTAAAAGAATGATGATATCGACAGTAGTGAATTCTAGTAGGATGGATATCACATTGTAACACCACGAATTCGCTAGAGGATTACCATGGTAAGGGACACCATAGTTTGGTGTGTAACACCACGAGTTCTATGGAGATTTTCTGTAAAAAGATACCCTGTATTTTTTTATTTGGTCTAACAAAAGAAACTGATAGAACATCTTGTCCACAAACATCTTCTAGCGGACAGTACTCAGCAAAGTCAGCCTATGAAGGATTTTTTATTGGTTCCATAAATTTTGGGCCTTGCGATAGAATATGGAAAACATGGGCGCTGGCTAAGTGTCGGTTCTTTTTATGGTTGGTTGCACACAATCGCTCTTGGACAGTGGATCGATTAGCAAAATGTGGACTGCCCCATCCTGAGAAGTGCCCCTTTTGTGATCAAGAGGATGAAACAATAAATCATCTCTTGGTCTCATGTGTGTTTGCTAGGCAATTCTGGTTTAACATCCTTGGGCAGGTCGGTCTCCAGTCCCTAACTCCACAACCTACCGATGTCTCTTTTGATTTGTGGTGGGAAAGAGTTAATGAAGCTGTCAGTATTCAAGCAAGAAATGGGGTAACTCTTTTATAGTGCTGGGTGCTTGGATTATATGGAACCACCGCAATCGCTGTGTTTTTGATGGAGCAAGTCCTAGCCTTGTTGGAACTCTGAATTGGGCTGGGGAAGAACGTCGGCTTTGGGAGTTGGCGGGAGCTCGAGGGCTATCTCGCTTGACTGCCCTTCTCCCGAGTAGTTAGTATTGTGTTGGTCGGTTATGTTGGCTTTCACAGGCGCGAATGTACTCTAGTTATCAATTTGGAGGTGTGTGCTGTGTTGTAATGGGCTCTTTCCACTTTTCTTCTTAATATAATGAGGCGCAGTTCTCCTGCGTTTTTCGAGACACCAGTGTACTACAGAGGTTCTGTTTCATGGTGCTGGTTGTGCTAGGGAACGAGTAACATGCCCTGGTACATGGCTGTTATGTTCTTGATCAAACACATTTTAGATAGATTTTTTTTTTCAAATTTGTTTTAATTACTCTGGTTTTATTCCTTGACTCTTTTAACATGCAATCTATTCATTTGTAACTTGCCTTTAGCTAATTTACTGACAAATTACAGAGCGAATGAGGATTAAAGAGGTTGATGTTGGAGTGGTAGCAGTATTTGATGGTCACAATGGAGCGGAGGCTAGTGAGATGGCTTCTAAGCTTTTGCTGGATTACTTCTTGCTCCATGTTTATTTTCTTCTTGATGGCATATACTCCATCATGTTCAGAAAATCTATTGGGCAGCTGACGAATAGGGAAATAGCTATCCTTAACGATGTGTTTAATATGTACAAGGAGGATCATTCCAATCACGGAGAAGGGTATGCTTTTTAAGATATGTCCTGTTTGTTGATAAATAGCATAACTATTGTCCACGTTAGTTGTTTATGTTTCCTGTTCTTCTATGTGTAGTTCGATGTATTTCTGAAAATTATTTTTCTTCTGCAACATTCTATATTGGTTATATAGACCCACTGTATTTCTTGTTCTGTTACAACCCATGCATGTTTCATCCCTGCGAGTCTTTACTATGCTCCTGCACATGTGATGCTGACGAGGTCTACTATTAGTATAATAAAGCGAATGTTGTTGCTTTCTGGTTGTGAAAGATTAAGAGGATAGTGTAGCAACACTCAACGCATTTTTTTACAGCCACCAGGTCTAATGGTAACGTCCTATATAATCCTCTGGGTTGCATAATGCACAAAATTGGAGCACATGTTATTATAAAGGCAAATTTGTCTGGAGCACACTGAGAAAGTGTGGCATTACCTATGACACACTGTCAAAGTCGATTTCGTCCGAGACACACTATGATTCTTTGACAATTGTCCGTGACACACTTTTAACCGTTTAACAATTAATTTCAACTTTTTTATCTCAATACTTAAAATATCAATACTTAAAATACGTTAGGACTTGAAACTTGACATAAATGTACATTATTGCAATGTCTATCATTAAAAAATAGAGCTAGATTTTTTTTCGATTGTGGTATCGTTAGTTCATTGTTTTAATATTTAATGTGTCGAGAAAACCATGCAAAGAATAAAAAAAAATCTAGATCCACTTTATAATGATAGAGATTGCGATAATGTATATATATACCAAGTTTCAAGTCCAATGTATTCTAACTATTGAGATAAAAAAGTTGAAATTAATTGTTAAGCGATTAAAGTGTGTCACAGACAATTGCCAGAGATTCGTAGTGTGTCTCAGACAAAATCGACTTTGACAGTGTGTCGTAGGTAATTCCACGATTTGTCAGTGTGCTCCAGACAAATTTGCCTATTATAAAATGGGTGCGAAATGAATGTGATGGACTATTGGTGTGCTATTTTCTTAGCATGTGACTTTAGCTATGTGCTTTACTGTTCTACCCTGATCTTTCTGTTGACTCTGTCAACACCTAATTAGCAATGAATTCCCTAAAAAACTAATTAGCAATAATCCAGAGGCTTCATCCAGTTAAAATTTTTGAGCAGGTATAGTCCAAATTATTATGAGATTCGGGTGCCTTGATCTGAAATTATTTTCTAAAATGATTTTAAAGGGTATAGGGTTTTTTCAGGGTAACCCAATTTGCTCACTATTGATAATTTGCAGGTCATGTTGGATATCACCGGCTATTTTAGATCATTCATATCACATGGAAGTTCTGAAGGAATCCTTAAAGAGGGCAGTTGATGATATTGATTTAACATTCTCCAAGGAAGGTCTTTTTTTTTCATCTGTAAATCTAATTTTATAACACAGGTTCATAATAATTGAAATGGATTCTTCTGTGTACAATGCAGAAAGCATTACAGGAAAATTTCGAGTCCGGTTCCACAGCGACCGTGGTCTTGATAGCTGATGGCAAATCGTAGCTGCCAATGTAGGAGATTCAAAGCTTTTCTGTGCTCAGAAGAACATGATCCTCATCGTCGAAATAGTTAGGTTTCTTTCTTCTACTGTCACTTTGTCCCTCCCTTGGATTCATGTTCCTACAGCATATAGTACACCAGATATGGTTATTTGTTTACACAAAATGTTATGCGGGGTTTGACGTGTAAATTCAACATTATGAATCATCATAGAAGCATTATATTATTGAAAATGTTTACTTAATTCTAGTAAGTATGCATAAATATTTCAGAGATTTGTTCAACTTGATGTGCATTTGGATTTGTTTAGCTCCCCTTATTTGATACCTACCATTGCTCCCGAGTCATATGTGCTATTATTGCGCACAAATTCTGTGTTTTAAAAATGTTTATGTTTTCCTTAGTCTGCGTTTGGTGGAGAAACAATAATATGTAGGTTTGCATTGTATCAGGGAGAAGGAAAAGAAGGAGAAACTCAAGCGATCATGACGAATCTGCTTTGGCAAATTATGATGGACCTTTGTACCATGCAAGGGAGTTGACCAAGGACCATCATCCTGATAGAGAAGATGAAAGAAGTCGTGTGGAAGCTTCTGTTGGCTTTGTTCTTGAGTGGGCTGGTGTATACCGTGTTAATGGTGAGCTAGCGCTATCAAGAGCTATCGGTGATGTTCCTTACAAACGGTTAGTTTTTGTTTTTCTCCGATTTTGTCTTCAGTTGTCAGTTTCCCAGTTTTCTTTTATTTGCTATTACAGTCTGCAGCTTCGAAATTCTGTATACAACCATATTGTTTTTTACCAAAACATTAGTCAGTAGTAACATTAGCCTTGGCACAGTGGTAAAGCTGTTGCCTTGTGACCATGAGGTCATGGGTTCGAGTCCTGGAAACAGCCTCTTGCAAAAATGCAAGGAAAGGCTGTGTACAATAGACCCAAAGTGGTCGGACCCTTCCCCGGACCCTGCCCAAGCGGGAGTACGTGCACCGGGCTGCCCCTTTATTAGTCAGTAGTAATATATCCGTATATGCAGTTCACACAAACTATCAGTTTCAGGTCTTAGAGAAACAAAACGATATGTTCCGATCAATTACACAGAAACCACCGTGTTAGATAAGCCAAATATAGGTTTAAGTTTCTTGTGCTCAGCATGGCAGCATTGGCAGGAGGTGCCAATATCAGTCTCTCCTAACCCACGCACATCTGTGCAACCTGAACATGGCATGCCCTCCCTGGAATGAACATAGATGACATGGTGAGTTGTCAAATAGTGAGATAATCCACTATTTCATACTCCCTCTGTCCCATAATACTTGGCATCCTAGCCATCTCAAGTTTTTCAGAAATACCTGGCATTCTCACTTCCCGGTGCACCTCTATCTTTCCAATACATCTCTATCTCTCTTCTTGTTTTCTATGCACTCACCTTTTCCACTTTTCCTTAATCTTCTTGCCCGAGCCAGGATGCCAAATATATTGGGACGGAGGGAGTAGCTCGAAACAGTGTTGACATGTCAGGATCAGTTTAAATTATCTGGCAGTAAGAAGCATTCGCTAGTCCCGCGCCAAGGCTGTGTTTTTAAGTATAAAACTTGTTGCATCTAACTTTTGGCATGTGGTATAGGAAGCTATTGTCTCATTGTTGCATTAACAGGCTGAATTGATCAATGATCATCTCATTGTTCTTGCAGGTACGGTGTAATATCCACACCTGAACTGACAGGGTGGCAGTTTCTGTCACCAAATGACAGTTTTCTTATTGCTTCCTCTGATGGGATCTTTGAGAAAATGACTATGCAAGATGTCTGTGACTTGATGCTGAATGTGAAACTGCACGCTAACCTGGAATCAGGATCATTTGGTACCGTACAACAGAATTTGGCAGATATATAGTTTACCATGCTTTGAAGAAAGGCACAACAGACAATGTGGCTTCTGTTGTTGTTCCATTAGGATCACCTAGTAGCTCCCCCACCACATTAGCGTACCAACTTAAAGATGGTAGCTGTTATGAATAGCACTTGTATTCATCATGAGGGCAATAGGCCCAAATATACATGTACAGGTGTAGGGAAATATGCACAAAACCCCTTATACAATGGGGAAACTACAAGAATACATATACATCTAACACCCCCTCAAACTCAGGGTGGATCAATAACACTGAGTTTGGAGAGATAGAACCTGTGTCGAGCGCCAGTTTGTGCCTTTGTAAATAAATCAGCCAACTGAATCTCCGAAGGCACATACTGAGGAGCAACAATACCATCCTGTACCTGCGCTCGTGTATAAAAAGCATCAACACCAACATACTTACTGAGCTCATGCTTCACCGTATCACGAGCCATACTAATAGCACCTGTACTGTCAGATAAAAGAGGAGTCGACATAGAAACAGAAACACCAAAATCCTCAAGCAACCACCGCAACTAAGTAACCTCTGCTGTCACGAGAGCCATAGCACGCAACTCAGCCTCTGCACTCGAACGAGAAACTGCTGTCTGCTTCTTAGTCTTCCAAGCAATAAGGGAACCACCAAAAAACACACAAAAAGCAGAAAGAGATCGACGATCAGAGGAATCACTAGCCCAGGTAGCATCACAATATGCCTGAAGCTCTAAAGAGTTGGAGCGTGGAAAGAACAAGCGATGAGATATAGTCCTATGAAGATAACGCAGACTCGAAGCAAGTGAGTATAGTGGAGCTGGGTGGGAGCGGAAACAAACTGACTCAGGATATGTACAGAATGCGAGATATCAGGACAAGTAACACAACCAGATAAACAAGACTCCCCACAATATGACGATATCGAGTAGGATCAGTAAGAGGCTCACCATCAGTGGCACGAAGATGAACATTGAGCTCCATGGGAGTCTCAACAGTCCGACGATCAGTGAGAGAAGCACGCTCAAGAAGGTCATGAATGTACTTTT
>RWGY01000271.1:0-33345 GCA_007726485.1 Eragrostis curvula
CAGCTCCTCATCGGACAGAGCAGCTACGCGGCGGACGAGAGCTTCGCGAGCAGCCGCAAGGCGCTCTGCTTCAGTTTCGTCAGCCATCGGTGGACTAGCAGCGACGTCGGGCGTGAACGACGGCGTCGAGAAGTGGACGCGGCGTCAAGGCCTGGACGGCGGCGCGACTAGTTCTTGCGGAAGCGGAAACGGGTCGATAGATCGAACCCTCTGATACCATGATAGACGATACAATACGTGATTGATTGATCATATACGAACGCATACATATATAGGCCGAGAGGCCTGGCACTTCCCGTATCAATCCAAGTCGGTTTGCAATACCGTGGAGATTAGGGAGTGCGCACACACACGTACGTAACCCAAACACAACCAAGGATACGTCACCTAATACAATTGTCTAACAAGGAGCTTTTGTATTGGCCCGTGGGTTCTTGGGGGAGACTTCAATATTATCTACTCGGCCGAGGATAAGAATAACGAGAACCTGAATCGTGCAATGATGGGGCGTTTCCGACGGTTTGTGAATGACTATGAACTAAAAGAGATTCCATTGCTCGGCAGGAGGTACACATGGTCGAATGAACGAGAAGCTCCTACCTTGGTTAAACTTGATCGGGTTCTGTGCACTGCTGATTGGGAAGGCATGTTCCCGGATTGTATTTTGCAGAGTCAAGCATCACAAATTTCTGATCATTGTCCCTTGCTCTTGGGTCTCACAGAAGGAGGTCGAGGTAAGCGAAGATTTCATTTTGAGAGTTTTTGGACCAAACTCCCGGGTTTTCATGATGTGGTAGCAAACTCTTGGGGCCAACACATCGATTATTCCTGCCCCATGGAACGGATTTCGCTCAAACTCAAAAGACTCACGAAAGCGTTGCAGTCTTGGAGTCAGAAGCAAGTTGGACATATAAAGACACAACTCGGTTTGGCTAGGGAAATTTTACATCGCTTGGAAATAGCACAAGATAACCGTGTGCTGACACCGGAAGAAAATTGGCTGCGCTGTTAATCAAAGCGACATTGTCTGGTACTCTCTTCTCTAGAGCGCACAGTGGCCCGGTTGCGGTCTCGAATCCGATTTCTCAAAGATGGTGATGCAAACACAGCGCTCTTCCATAGCCAGGCACGTTTTCGGAAAAAGAAAAATTATATCTCCAAAATAATTCAAGAGGAGGAGGTGGTCACGTCCCAGGAAGGAAAACAAGCGGTGTTCTATGATTACTTTGAAGATCTTCTTGGTACTGCAGTGGATCGAACCAACACTTTGGATCTCAATTTCTTTCATCGTGAGGGGATTGATCTCATTGCCTTGGATACGCCTATCACAGAGGAGGAGATATGGCACACCATCCAGTCCTTGCCGGCAGATAGGGCCCCGGGGCCAGACGGGTATACCGGCAGGTTTTACAAGGCGTGTTGGCCTCTCATCAAATCAGACTTCATGGCAGCAATACTAACATTACAGCAGGGAGATACTAGGAAGCTGTGGCTGCTAAATTCAGCTTATCTAACACTAATACCGAAGAAAGAAGAATCATTGCTCCCTAAAGTCTTCAGGCCCATTAGTCTTGTACACAGCTTTGCCAAGCTTGTGACAAAAGTGATGGCCAATCTTCTAGCTCCATGGTTAAAGATCTTAGTGTCTGCCAATCAAAGTGCTTTCGTGCAAGGAAGATGCATACACGACAATTACATGCTAGTCCAACACACCATCAAGCTGCTGCACAAAACAAAGGTACCAAGTGTTTTTCTGAAACTTGATATTTCAAAGGCATTTGACTCAGTTTCTTGGTCGTTTCTGCTGGAAGTCTTGACACATTTGGGGTTTGGGCCTTCATGGCGAGCTCTAGTCTCTAACCTCCTCTCTACGGCTTCTACAAAAATCATTGTTAATGGGGAACCAGGAGAAGCAATAAGACATCAGCGAGGCCTCAGACAAGGTGATCCTCTCTCGCCGATGCTTTTCATATTGGTGATGGACGTCCTCAATAGCCTCTTTACCAAAGCGGGTGAAATTGGGCTGCTTCAACCGCTAACAAGAGGTAATGTCAGTCAGCGAATTTCATTATATGCAGATGATGTGGCACTCTTTATCCGGCCGGTGGAAGAGGAGATGAACCTAACCACACAAATCTTGGATGTGTTCGGGGAAGCAACAGGGCTCCGTACAAATTTTCAAAAAAGTTGTGCAATTCTTATCAGCTGTGCGGATTCGGAAACTGAAATAATATCTACAACTCTATCTTGCACAGTGGGTGAGTTTCCATGTACCTACCTGGGTCTACCAATTTCAAACAAGAAACTTAGAAAATCAGATCTCCTTCCATGGATAGAAAAGATTGGTGACAAGCTTCCAAGTTGGAAGGCAAATCTCATGAACATGGCCGGGCGAGCAACATGGGTCAAGTTTGTACTCTCAGCATTACCGGTGCATGTTTTAATTGCCATCAATGTCCCAAAATGGTTTCTAAAGGCAATAAACAAAATCAGAAGGGGATATCTTTGGAAGGGAAGAAAGGAAGTCAATGGAGGCTGCTGCCTTGTGGCCTGGGATAAAGTGCAAAGACCGCTAGACCTAGGCGGGTTAGGCGTCCCTGATCTACAGGTCATGGGGTGGGCCTTACAGATTCGCTGGTTGTGGCTCAAGAAAACCGATACAAGTAAACCGTGGATCGGCCTGGAAATACCGGTGCATTCTAATGCGATTGCTCTCTTCCAAGTTGCCATGCAAGCGGTCGTAGGCAACGGGGCTTCTACTCTTTTTTGGAAAGACCGATGGCTCAATGGCAGCTCGATCTCGGACATTGCTCCCTTGGTTGTACCTGCCGTTCCCATTCACACACAAAACACTCGGTTGGTTGCAGATGCTATAATGGACCTGAGATGGACCCATGACATACAAGGCGGCCTCTCGATGATCGGGTTTTATGAACTGTTCCAATTGGCGGATATCATTTCAGAGGTGGCCATAACCCAGAATGAAGATACTCATGTTTGGCGTCTTGATGCCTCAGGACAGTACACGGCCAAGTCGGCGTACCGAGCATTCTTCAGTGGCGCCATCACCTTTGAGCCATGGCGCAAGATTTGGAAAACTTGGGCACCAGCTAAATGTAAAGCTTTCCTTTGGCTGGCAGTACGCAATAGATGTTGGACGGCCGACTGTCTAGCCAAAAGGAACATGCCGCATCCTGAGTACTGCTTGCTATGTGATCAAGAAGGTGAAGACATACAACATCGGAAATAAATTGGCTGCGGACGGTTCGCAAATTGTTGGTGTGCGACCCCGCCCCTGATGGCCGACACGTGGACAGCTCATGAAAATCGAAGGGTGCAGCGATCGGCTTGGCTCAAGGTTGATTCAACGCAGCGCGAATGACGCACGGCTCAGCTCACAGTGAGGCGTACGGCTCGGCCCCTTCCAGAGACAGAGACGCGCTTGGCTTCAGCGAAACATTGGCACAAGGTCAATCCGTCACCGCCGGCGGCAGCGGCTGTGCAACCTCGATCCGCCACCTCCTCCCCTGGCTGCGCGAGCTCTATCTGCCACGGCTTCGCCTCCGCATCCATGCTTCCTCACCTACGATGAGGCTGCGTCCTTGAGTTTGTCAATGGCTGCTCAATCTGTATTGCTCGTGAGCGATCCCCTGCCTCCTGTTGCCGAGAGCGATCCCCTGCCCGGGTAGGTCAACCACATCGTCCTTCCAGCAGCTACATCATCCACATATGCTCGGCGGCAAGCCGGCGAAGAGCACGTCAACCTTATCGTTCTTCTTGTTGGCAGCTGCGGCACCCTCTTGCCCGGCCGCAAGCCGGCGACGAGAAGTCAACCTCATCGTCATGCTGAACGAAATACATGCTGAGAATACGCGGATGCGATGGATCAAGCCGGCCGAAGAACTAGAGCCGGGGATACGTCGTACGCAGGCAAGCCAATAGCCATGCTGGGTCATACGGATTCTAGCCGATTGCAGCACCCTTGGATTTTCTCGCTGTCCACGAGTCGGCCATCAGGGGCGGGGCCGCACACCAACAATTTGCGAACCGTCCGCAGCCAATTTTTTCCCTACAACATCTCCTCACAACTTGCGTTTTCTCAAGAGAATTCTGGTTTCGTATACTCTCCCGGTGTGGCTTTCAGCAACATGTCCCATCACAAGATGCATTATCCTTTGCGGACTGGTGGAGGAGAAGTGCGAAGCGAGTACAAAAGTAACAATGCAAGGGTTTCAACTCTCTGGTTGTGCTGGGTGCGTGGATGATCTGGAAACATAGAAATGAGTGTGTCTTCGAGGGTGCTACTCCGTCCATGTCGTCGCTGCTTCGGATGTTCGAGGATGAGCACCATCTATGGTGTCTAGCAGGAGCTCGGAAGCTCAGTTCTTTGAGTGCTGGGCATGGTCAAGGATTAGGAGGATAGTCTTCTTTCTAGTCTTTGTTGTTTGGTCAAGCTCTTGTTTAGTTTTCCTGTAGATCACAACTTCATGTAATCACAGCCCCTCACAGCTCGGTTCGGAGTGAGGCAGCGATGTTTGTAAGGGACCGGTTTTCTCTTCTTCTTAATACAAAGATACGCAGCTCTTCTGTGTATTCGAGAAAAAAAAAGAATATGAACACCTAATATGACAAATAGCACATATCTTTGATTAATGTGATATTATCATCCATTTTTTTATGTTGTAAAGTAAAATTGATAAGAATATAGTTGCATGGACCTAACATCTGGATTTAGAAGCTTAAATAGGTAACATCTACTTTGGCTTTTCTATAGTTAGATACCTACTTGTCTCCCAAATTCATATGATTGTCAAGGAAACATCGTCAATGGGCATGAGATGAGTAACTTCCAGTGTGCACATTCTAATAAATTTCAAGAATTGTCTATAACAAAGGAAAAAACAAAGTAGGACTAACAAAATTTAGATACGAATAGGATATTCAGCTTTTATACATTATTGATTATTGAGCGCATCTAATATCGCCCATGTTTCACATTACATTGTCATTCTGAAAATGAGCAACGCAAGGCCGTACAGGGTAAAGGTATAAATAACAACACTAGGGTAGTACCTGGAATGTAGAAGCTCGTGTAGAGAACAACACCACGGAAAGTACTGGCGCCGCTTACATGGGTCACCTGACCCAATTTTAAATCGATAGCGAAGGCCCCAGAATCGTAACTAAAAGTTAAAATCATGCCACAACCATCAACTAAAAGTTAAGAACACTGGGTTTGTCCGATTGTAGAAATCCTCCAGAAATATGTTATTCTAGAGAGACAACATGACAGATCTTAGTATTCACCAAACGTCTTGCAACGGGCCTCCTTTACGAATAAGGAAATAAATACTTTTCAGTGTCCGTGAGCTGAGATCAGATGACACCGACGGACTCGAAGATTCCTTCTTGGTGAGAACGCAATAACATGGCAGCAAGTTGGCGAGAAGATCACACAAAGTATGTCGGTGCCATCCGCTAGGACGTCCATCAGTCCATGCTAAAGTTAGTAAACTTCGTGTCTGCGTATGCTTATCAGCGAGCCGCTTCACAAAATGAGGGGATGCCGGCATCCCTTGGACGGGGACTCGCCCTCTAGCACCTGTCCATGAAGATCTACTACAGCACCCCGCCAACATCCGCTAGGTACGAGAAGTCTCAGGCATCAAGAAAACACGAGCACGGACGCACGCGAGACTGGAATTCAAGCGCCACATGCACGGCAAACCACACCACGGTAGGACAACCATCATTGCCAGTTCCGGCGAATTTGACCACTAAGATCAGATTTTGATATTTTTGCGCACAGGCTGCACAAAACAACCCTGTGCTTGGCCGTCAGAGTTAAGCAGCAACCCGTTACGTGTGGAACGCAAGATAGCTACCAAGGGCAGTGAACAAAGCCCTGATGCGTCATACCAACAGGTCAATCTACCAACGATGGACCTACGTACGTTGCCAGCGTGAACGGCGCATGAGCGGAGACAGGGAGAAATAACGGCGACCTCAGTGTTAGCTGAGACGGAGGAGATTGACTCACGACGGGATGAGAGGAGAAAGATACATGGGTTCGATGGGCCATTGTGACGGAAAGTGCACAAATAGAAATACCGATATCTAATCAAAATGGAAAGAAATTTAAAACTAAACAAAAGAATTGCACTTTTAAACGACAAAAAAAAAGAGTTTTGGCTAGCCGCGCTATCAGCGCGGCCCACCTTACTTGTTCCTGTTGAATAAGCACAAATTTTAGCCAGTTCTTTCGTTCCAAAAAACTTAGAGGAAACAGTGCTCCATTTTTGTTTCTTGGATTTTATGAAGATTGAACGGCTCATATTAAAGGAAGTATCCACCGTAAAAACAATTGTGAATAAGTGTCAAACTAAAATTCGGAATTAAAAAATCCTACCAAATTAGTTCTCTGCCACGTTGATCGTACGGAAGGAAGGAGTCCTGTGTACACTAACGAAAGGGATTTGTTCTATCCTAATACGTTTACACCAGCAGTTTAATTTCATGGACTCCGTGCCTAAACTGCCTTCGTGCATGCCAAAGAAATAGGGAAGGCTCAACCTGTCTAGGAACTACTGCATTCGTTTTCTAAAATCCTAACCTGTTGTTTAGTTCTACATGCAACACGGCCACGGACGACGCGGCGGCGGCAGAACACTAGAGAGTGTGCAGTCGTGCTGCGGGCAAAGGCCGGGGTGCTTCGCACGATGGTGGCGATGTGGTTCATATCGAGCCCTGATTAACTCGCTAGAACTTTTACGGCTCAGGAGGAGAACAAGAAGACAAGACAATCAACAAGGAGGATTTCATGGAGGAGGTCGAGACGCCGAGGAGACCATATATAGGACCGCATACTTCGAGTCCCTGGAGATCCGGAGGAATAGGTCGCGACAGTGGCGTACAAGCCGATCGATTGTAACACCCACCCTGATGATCACTACGAGTCTTGTGCGTCTTGAAGATGCAGAGAATCGCGGCCAGTATGCAAGGAGGCAGAAGCCAAGAACAACCGTGACTCCGTGAGTACAAGCCCGATCGACCTCGACAATAGAACCGGCAAACGCGGCCAGAACGGCGTCTGCCGATTTGATGTACTACAGCACTGGAAAAATCGAATCGGCTCCATGATCGTGGTCGTCATTGGTTCTTGCCTGGGAGGTCAACCGCTGAGGAAGATGGTTCCTGAACACACGAGGATTCAAGATAAGCGGTGCAGGGAGGCATGAATGCACACCTGCTCGATAAGATTAATCAAGAAAATAGAGAATTCTCCAATAATGTCTCGCCATCATGTATCACCTCTACTGCTCTACAAGTAATCGGCCATGGGCCATGCTAACTTCCGATCTGTAAGAATCACTACAACATATGTGACTTTCTATGATGTTTTTCTTGTGACAACATACAGTTTCGTCATAAAGTGTGTTAGGTTTATGACGTTTTTGAGTAAATATGGTGATTTATGATGAAACCTGAGATTTGTCATTAAATTTGGCCACAAAATCGTCATAAATCAAGACATCATCATATTATGACGAACAAAAACGTCATAATTGGTAAATAATAAACGTCACAAATGGTTATGACAAATATGAATCGTCATTAACAAATGTTCTTTATTTTACACCAAATTTTATGACAATATGAATTGTCATTATGTGGCCTACTTGTAAAATACATGTCACGCGGGACCCACATATATTTTTTTATTCAAAAAATAAAAGCAAAATGTAATTGATAAAATGTGAGTTTTTGGTAAATAATTTTTTCAGATCATGCACACGTGGCCCACCTGTGGTTTGGTCCCACAACATGTCAAGTGGGACCCACATGTCACGTTTTTTAAAAAACGCAAGTAATGCTAGAGACTAAGCCAAGAGCACTAGAAAGGCATCAACCCTTAAAAGCAAATTATAATTTATGATAAACGGGAATTGTTATTAAATAATTTTTTATATCATACATGTCAAGTGAGATGCATATATTAGATTTTAAACACAATATAAAAAAATTATGCTCAAGGTTTACAATAATTTTTTAAACCATGGCCTACATGTTATCATTGGTCTCACACAACATTTTGAGGTGGGACCCACATTTTAGTTTTTTAAAAATATGTAAGAAAATGTAATTTGTGCTTTTTTTAAAATTGAACCCAAATGCTTGAAAGCTAGCAGCGTGTCACACCCCGAAATTTCAAATTTTGGAATGTGACTAAATATTCACTAAATTTTAAAAACCTTTTTTTGAAATAGATCAAAATTTTCTTTGATTCATTTAGGATGTTACATTTTTATTAGACAAAAGAGTTATTTTCTAAATTTTATTAGATAATATAGGATATAATAAATATTATTGATGCATTCATGTTGGAGTATTTTGTAGTAGGGATTTTATTGTGTTGAAAATGCATTTAAAATTTCGTTAGAAAATGTTTTCGTTTGAGGTAGAAAATAGGAGAGGAAAGAGAAATAAAAAAGGAGAAGGAAAACCCCGGCCAGATCATGGGCTGAATCTTACTCCCCGGCCCATTCCTCCTCTTTCCTTTTTCTTTTCTTTTTTTCTCCCACCGGGCCGGCCTTCTTCTCTTTCTTACCGCGCGACCCACTCTCTCCTTCCTCTCGTGGCCCATGCTCGCGCCAGGCCAACTCAGCCCATCAACGAAGGATGAGCAGGCCCAGTGCCACGTGTCGGTGTTCTTCTTCACTTCTTGGCCCACACCTTTTTTTTCTCAATTTGATTCTTTGATGAAATTTGAAAGTTGTATATATTTCACATACGGAGTCTAAATGACCTCTTTTTTTCCTCAGCATTTATAAAAATATTATCTACTCATTTGTATATTATATGGAACTGATTTATATGATATAACTCTGTCGTATCCCCAAATAAATGATGGCCATTTTATATCAAAAAATTGTTATTTTTTGTAAATCATGAAAGAAAATGTTTTTGGACATGAATTTTGGGGGAGATGGGCAACTTAACCACTTCTATGCATGAGAATTATGTTACAATTTTTTTTGGAAGCTTTTGTTAAGAAGATTGTTCACTTATAGTTGAACTTGGGTTATAGTTCCATGAGATGTGTCTAGAGTCGTCCATTTTGAACACACTTTAGTGGATTTGTTTTCAAAAAAATTAACAAAAAATCCCATGGGTTTTGGTTGAAGTGGAACAACCACAAACCAAATATCAGCTCAAAATTCATTATATTTTGCGAGATAAAATTTGACAAAACAATTGAAAAATGCACTCATTTCTTCTCTTTGTTATATCTCACGAATTTTGTAGCAACTTTGGGTGGAATTTGGTAAAAATGTGTATCTGAGCGATCTAAATGAACACTAATTTTGGTGGAATTTTTAAAAACTTTGGGTACATGTGCACATACTAAGATACTTCTCACATAAATCAATTTTTACTCAACATCCATGTGAAAATGTTTCCAAAAAATCCCAAAACATTGTATGTGGTTCTAATGAAAATGATACAAATATTCACTAAATTTCAGTCCATAATTAAACTTATTTCTAGCTATAAAAAAGATAAACATAAAGAAGAAATGATTTTTTAATAAAGAATCTTCACATGCATGGGCTGACTGGGCCTAGCAAACTCCAGTCCAGCGGGCCTGTAGTCTTTATTGGCCCGCTCCATGCTCTCTGATGGCCGTCGGATGGAATCCAAATATCCAATGGCCCTCTTCTCCTGCCGCTGGAATCAAGGTTTTCAAAATCGACGAAAATCGGTCGGTTTTCGCGAAAACCGGTGAAATCGGTCCGGTCCGATAAGTCCGGTTTACCGATTTTCGAATTTGAAATTTGAAAAATTGAAAAAATTTGAAACAAAAAATATCGATCAAACCGACCGGTTACCGGTCGAAATCGGTCGATAACCGGTGAAAATCGATCGGTTATCTTTTCGCCATTTTTCGGTCCTACGTCAAAAATCGACAAAACCGACCGGTTACCGACACAAACCGGTCGGTAACCGGTGAAAATTGACCGGTTTGGTCGATTTCAAATTTGAAATTTGAAATTTGAATTTTCCGTCGAAAATCGACCGGTTATCGCGAAAATCGGTAAAATCGAGGTTTTCGTTGGCAGTCGGTTTTCTCGAGTTCGTCGATAGTGCAAACCTTGGCTGGAATAAAACCGCCGTCCGGTCTGAATACCCTAAGGTGTTTCTGCCTCCACACCTCCGCTCTCTGATTCGAGGAACACGGCCGCCGGAGCCAGCGCCCTGCTCTCCGTCGCCGCCGAGCTCCTCCCGTGGGCCTCCGTTACTTGTCTCCTCACTCCCTTTTCAGATCCAATCCTCTCCCTTCTTTCCTCTCCTTCTCGACGAGTTCCTTGGATCCCGGCGGCTCGGATCGATGTGGGACAGCATGGATCGAGGCCGGACGGCATGGATCCGGTGGCTTCTTCTGCATCGGTGCCATGAGCGCGGCCACCGCTGAGATCCGCCGCCCTTCGCTGTTCCACGAGCTGCTGAACCGGGCGCGGGATGTCTACTTCGCCACTCCACCCTTCCTGGGAACTCCTTCCTCCGCCGTGCCCCATTCGATCCAGCAGCTGTGCTTCGAACCACTCCTCCTGGTGCCCGATTCAAGGTCAGGTGCCCATTCTTCGCTGTGCTGCTCCTCATGGGGTTGGGAGCCCTCTGTCCGACGTACAGAGAATCCATTGATTAAACACATCTGTTCTGTTTCCTGCATGTTTACCGATAACCAAGCTGAGTAGTAATGCGACTTTTTCTTTTCTAATAGAGAGTCGTATTTATCCCCTTGCATTGCTTCATCCATAAACAATTACGTAAGTAGACAGCTTGTGTATAGAATATGGTTGCCATCTAGAGACTTGTAGCAGTTATAAATGAATCGATCCATGTTATTGCTATGCCCAAAAAGCTCACTTGATATTTGAAGTCGGCATGCTTGGTAAATTGTTAAATGCAGAAATATCGTTGGGCCTTCCTGAGACATCAACACCTAAGCATGCTGTAAATTGTTAAATGCAATCTGCAGCCTCTTTTCTCATCACTAGATTAGCAATGTGTTGACTGTCTTTCCAATAATTACCTTTTGTTTGTTTGTAAAGAAATTTAGTGCTAATGCAAGTAATGTACCATCCAGTACAGTAATCTTGGCTCCTGAGACACCAGCACCAAACAAGCATGTACCATGAGGAACCTTCATTCACTTTCACAGCTCCATGTTATGAATTATTGAGTATCAAAATGTATGTGCACTTTAGCTGTTATCACTGGCTCATAGACTGATTTTTGCACGTGTCTTAACTTTATTTGTAGAGCTTATTATTTCTGATTAAAATAGTGTGTCTCTTATATTTTATTGCACATGCACATGAAATGATGTTTGGCTCTGTATGGGACATTGATCTCTAAGTCTCTAACGCTTTGCTGTAATCAGAAGCAACCTTTCCCAGCTCACATGCAGGTTAAGTTATTACTGTGTCTGATGTGTAACTGTTAAGTTATTCCCCATTCATTTTATATGCTTCAGTTCTTCTAGGCTCATACAAATCAAGTAACTCGTGCCTAAGCTTCTGTATCACACGAGCGCAGACATGAAAAGTGGTCATTAACTGCAAATATAGCTATTTATTTCTGTTAATGGAAAATGTTCAACTACACTGAATGCATACTTTGTTGCAGGTTCTGTCAGATTGTGCTTTGGGTGATTGGAAGCATAACACTTCTGAACAAAGGAGTTGACTTTTTCCAACAAGCAAGGTAAGTGCACGTCCTCTTCTAGGCCCCTGCTCCTCCGTTCCTTCCTCCTTAAATCTCACTTCTTTGCTAATGTACGTAGTTGAGATCCCTGCCTTTGTCTCGCGACAAGCCAAAAATACTGGCTGGTGAGAACAAGTAATGAGGTTATGCAAGATATGGAGCTGTAGAACAGAAATAATTTTGATTGAGCTGTGACATACGTATTGCTCATGTTAGTTATTTTCTCCCTTTTGGTTCAGAGTTATTCAGAAGTATTGTCTTGTTCAGAGTTATTCAGAAGTAGTCTCCCTTTTGATTTCTTCCTTTTCTCACTTTTGGTTGTTTTGCACGGTGCCATAACTTGCTTGACTTCGATTTAAGCTTTGAATTGCTTGCCATTGACGACCTCTGATTTTTTGTTGTGATGATGCCAGGAAGCGGAAGGAGAAAAGGAAGAAAGAAGGGATGAAGGGAGTGAACATCGAGAACAAAGGGCTGATGCTTATATCTGACTATGCCTACTCTCACGGATTAACAAGAGTGAGATCTCATTAGCACTTAGGAATTGGTGATTTGCTCTATGTTAATGTAATGATTGACTGATGGCTCTGTGATGAAATATAATGGGCTGTATGTTGAATGTCTCTCCGTGTAAATGTGGTCGGCCCACAGTATTGTTTGCTTGGTTTTTTGTGATGGAAAAAAAGTGTCACAAAATTAATAGCCTAAAAATATGGCAAAAGTTTGAATTAAGTGGGCTGGAAGTAAAATGGCCTGTTAATTAAGTGGGTTGAAAGTAAAAAAGCTGCTTAATTAAGTGGGCTGAAAGTAAAATGGCCCGCGAAATTAATGGGCCAAAAATAAAATAGCCTGTGAAATTGGTGTGCCGAAAGTAAAATGGCCTGCGAAATTGGTGGGCCAAAAGTAAAATGGCTTGCTAAATTAATGGGCTAAAAGTGAAAAGGCTTACAAAATCAATGGGCGAAAGTTAAAAGGCCCACGATATTAATGGGCCAAATAACCGGCTAGCCAGGCCAGGTCCGGTCCAATGGTCAGTGACGAATTTTTAAGCGTCATAAACGTCATAGACGTTTATGTAGAAAATCACAAATTTATGACGAAATTAATAAAAAGGTCACAGAAGGTAATCAGCTACGCACCTTCTATGGCGAAGCGATTTTCGTCACCGCTGCGTCATGGAAGGTAGTCTGTGACGAATTTTAGACCTTCTGTGACAAAATGACATCGTCATATAAACCCAAAAATGTTGTAGTGAATACAATGAGGAATATCCTGCCGAACATTTTTTTAGTTCTTGGGATTTTGATGACAAAGCTATAATTTCTGATCTTGCCTGGATGTGCAAGAAAACGGTTGAAAGACTCATTGGTACTATGGTGATTGGATTCAAATTAAGCAAGGAAGTCAGGTTAATTAACCGCTAGCACATCAAATTCAATTTCTCTATGACAACAGCAAAATAAATAATTTGCTTTTTTGTCAAAATAATAAGCTACATGCAGGTGGTTGTGAATCATTGATCCAGTTCGACATATATTTCTTAAAACCTTATGTGTGTGTAGTGTTCTATGATAACTACATTAGATTTATGTGCGTGCACTACAACAAAAACCTTCTTTAGAAGCACTTTGTTATAGGCATTTTTCTATTTGCCTCTATTATTGCCTATCTATATGTTGAAACATGCAAGGCAAATAACCAAGTTCACATCGACACAATGCGGATCCAAAACAGGCGGCGCGCCCAATGGCCCGCAAGGGTGCGACAGCCATGGCTCACCACGTCCAGAGCGCCCGGGACACTAGCCGTGACTGTCAAGGGACGCGATACACGTTCCCTGACCCGCGATGATATGAAGCTGCCATCGAGGCCAGCAACACCTGTGCCATGCCCTGTACCACCGGTGCCATGGCCGCGTACCTCCTGCACCCTGAGACCGGAAATTCGTCTCCGCACCGCGCCTTCTCCTGTGCGGACGCCCCCTTAAGCTACTCCATCATCGGATCCATCGGTCGATTTATGGAGTACACCCATTGTTTCCTCCTTCTGGTGATGTTTGTTTGTATAGTTCATAGCTGACGCACCCTTCCGCCGGGTGTGCACAAAGAGAGAACATAGAAGGAGCAGGACGAAATATTCAGAAGAATGAGGCGAAACGTTTTTTCTTTACCGATGGCATGGCAGGTAATTATGAGAAACTTGGGTGAGGCCAGCCGGGAGGCAACATTTAGCCATGAAAAGCTAGGATTTTTAGCTTTGGCTCACATGTTCAATTTCTAAAACGGCTTATCTTGCTTTGCTCCATAAGCTGTTTCAACCTTTTGGCTGTTTGACAATTGCAAGCCATAAACAGAAGTAGAAGGTGCTTCAAAATCTCTGCCAAACAAACCTTTAGTTTATTAAGGAAATTAAAAAAAACAAAAGATATGTTTATTTTTTCTATAAAAAATTTGTAACAGGTCTAGCCGCACAATTTTGCGCGGGCCACCTGCTAGTTGTTTATACTCGAGGACTGTTCATGATCCGGCAAGGATGATACAATCTTTTAGGGCTATAAGGGCAACAAGATAATCTTTTGACTCGAAGCTGACAAGGATGATCGATGGGACAAGCTCCGATGCAAAGGAAAGCTTTGAGTCCTTAACATCGTAGACAAACTGTGTATCCACCTGTCGAAAAGCACCGATGACAGTTCGGTTCCCCGGTTTCATGGCGAGGCACGCGATCTGCCCTTCCTTGTCATGCATCATCAAGAACAGCTGCTCTGGTGAAAATACCAGCACTGCTTCCTCCTTGGCAAAGTGCAGCGACAAGCTTGAAGCTCCCTATCACAGCCTTTGTCGCTCGAAAGCAGAGGCCAAATTCAGGCCGTTCCACTCGCTCTAGCTTTAGATGCTGAAGGTCGGATCACATAGCTTCCTGGATAATGTTGTATATCTCCTGGACCACTACTGTCAGTGGTGCGCCAAGGTCAACCACACAGCCACCTGTTTTATCCTTCACTACTAGAAAATTGGCTTATTGCCACGGTGATATATCGTTGCAATATAGCCAAATTGGTTGCAATATCTTGGAATAGCCTCAATTTCACTTTGGTGGGCTGTCGTTGCATGTAGTAGCGTTGCAATAAGATGAGGCAATGCAATGTTTGTTTCGTTGCAATACCTGCTGTAATTGCCACATAATGAAGCATTTCAATACATAGTGATTGCAACGATTGATGTTGTTGCAATTGCATGTATTGCCACATAATAAGCCATTGCATTAGACTATATTAGCAACAAACCAACACTATAGCAATAGGTATCTTTTGCTACACAACTGTCTTGTGGCCATAGGCTATATTACCACAAAAAGTAGGCATTGCATGAAACAACAATTGCATCAGATGAATTTTGTAGCAAGAGGAAGGTGTTGCCACAAAACTATTTTGTCGTAGTAGGTGATATTGCCACGTAAACTAGGAGTTTCAATAGACTGCATTAGCAACGGATCAACATTGTAGCAATAGGACTTTCTTGCTACACAAATATTTGGTTGCCAAAGGTGAAGAACCTATTACCACACAAATTATGCATTGCATTAGACTGCAGTAGGAACGAACAAACATTGTAGCAAAAAGTATTTTTTGCCACACAAATATTTGGTGGCAATTGGTGAATAACCTATTGCATCACAAATTGTGTCATGGCAATATATTTGTTTGCAACAAAAAATAATTCATGGCAGCAAAACAAAGTCGCAACAAAATATACTTCATGGTAATAAACTCTTATGGCACCAATCAACGTGTGTGGCAATAAGTTGTGTTGCAACCAAATTGCATTGTGGCAATAACTTATTACAAAATCCATTTTATGCATTTATATTTATTGCAGCCATAATATTTCATTAATAGAACGATTGCTGCAAAATAATTATATCAAAATACAAATCGCATCAACATGAATATATATTCCATCGTAAGAGTTGGTGACACAGATACCCTGAATCATTATTTATAACACTCCAATAACCATCAGATAATATATAAAGTGACTAATACTACAAGAATGTCATTAGTCTCCAAACTATGATTGCAATAATAAAACTAATGTTTTGTTTTGGGCGATAGCTTGTGCTGACATCAGCATGCCGTGACTCAAAATGGCTCCAGTCGAACCGTATCAACATTGTAGACTTGCTTGACTTCACCATGCCATGACTCGTAGCGCTCCACTCAAGCGGCATCGTCCTGCTGAATAAAAGCAGTGATCAAATTGTTGGTGTTAGCATAATGGCAGCTTCTAACGCATTTACCAGAGAATGAATAAGCATCATAGTAATTGATGGGCAGGAAATAGATGAAGCAAGCCACTGAAATGTCTTGCACAAAAATATTTCTGATAGTGTTTGTTTCCTACCATGCGCTGATGGGCAGGAAATAGATGAAGCAAGCCACTGAAATGTCTTGCACAAAAATATTTCTGATAGTGTTTGTTTCCTACCATGCGCCCTTCAATTTTATTTCTATCAAAATAACCTATGCAGGCTTTGGACAATCTGGATTCTACAGACACCATATGTCTCACTACAACTTATATTCTAATTAAAAAATATGGCTAAGACAACCTGATGGTGAGGAACCTGTTGGGGGATCGAAGGTCTCCGTGAGACGTATCGAAGCCCTCCAACGGTATATAGAAGCGTTCTGGTTCTGGCGAAGCCCTCGAAGGTTGACGATGCCTTCGGATCACCTCGCGAAGCCCTCCTTGTTCGTCGCCGCCGTCTACTGGTTGGAGTGAAGCCCTCCTTCCTGGTCCGCGGTGCCTGACGAAGGTGTTCTCACTCAGGTTCCCTGCAGTTTGTTGCGCGAAGCTCTCCTTCACCCATGGTGCTGGGCGAAGGGGTTGAATGACTAGAGAGGTCTGAGTGCGGTGCAAATGATTCCCCCTTTGGCTCGAGGCCCCAAAACCAGATGTCATTACAGGATCATCTCCCTCCATATTTATAAGGGGCGAGATGATTATATTTACATGCATGCCATCATCTTCCTTAGCATAACTTTTAGCTTGGCAACTTCGGGCTCCTGCGTCGTTTGTTCTTTCCGCTCTGCTTCACTTGTCCTTCGCGTGGTTCCGGGTGGCTTCGGTTGCCTTAGGCGGGTGTGGCTTGGCCTTCGCTATCTCCTTTGCCATATACTTGTTGCCAGGACCCCAACATTAGCCCTCAACTGACGAAGTGCCACGTGTAACGAGGTCCTGAGCCAGTTTCTTTCGAGTTCTGCAACAAGTCTGCTCGTCACGTCTTTTCATCTTAACGTCGCGTCCTTTCGTGGTTCGATGTCTGACCCGCTTCCCGTTGTGTTTTGGTCGCTATAAGAAGCGTGTCGATGTTGACTTGCTATTTGAGTTCTCTTTTGACTCTTATAGCTTGCCTTTCTTTGTCTCCTTCGCTTCTTCCGGTCTTTCGCCTTCGCTTATTTAGTGCTTGTTTTCGCGAAGATGGCTCCGAAGAAGATGTCTTTGGCTCAAAGGTCTTTCAACAATAACTTCGGTCCTTCTGACTGCACCGAAGCTTTCCTTGATAGTGCGTTCCTTTCCTCCTTCGGGGCTCGGGAATGCGCTCGTTCTCCCAGTTCTAGCACAGTTCCTGTGCCAGGACCTGATGAAGCTGTTGTTTTCCTTGATTATTTTCTTTTTGGCCTTCGCGTTCCGGCTCATCCCTTCATAGCGCAAGTCCTTCACGCCTTCTGCTTGGAGATCCATCAATTGACTCCTAGTGCCTTCGTTAGGCTTGCCTCTTTTATCTGGGCTTGCAAGTCCGAAGGCGCTGAGCCTAGCATGGCTGTTTTTACACGCAACTATAAACTTCATTTTCAGCCCACCTCTACTGATAATTCAGATAGCTTTGGGGTGATTAACTTCGTTCCCATTAAACATGGGTATGCCCCTTCATATGGTCAAACCAACAAGGTTCTTACGCCGTGGAAACACAGATGGTTTTACGTGAAGTTTGGCGAAGGTTCTGGGATCGTTAGCACAATGAAGCACCCTGAGTGGCTGATAACCGTCCAAGTTGAGCCGGACGCTTACTTTGGAGTTTGCACTGATGCTCTTCGAAGGGTTAGATCTCTTTTGAGTACCCGAGACCTTGTCGAAGAATACATCTCTGCTGAGGTCAGCCCACTCGGTTCCGGCTTGGAGCTTCAGTTTGCAGAAGGGAGGTATGACAATGGCCTCCGCAAATACTTGTTGACCGGCGAAGGTCTTCCTGTTGCCGATGTTGAGAGCTGGGTTAGAGAGATTCTTGGCTCTTATATTGAGAAGGAAGCCATAGGCCGCGAAGAGGCTCGTATACCGGTCCGTTTTAACCGGTCCTTCACAGTTCGTGGTCAGCCTTATGATGATTATGGGGCTCCAGCCCCAAAAAGGCAGAAACGCTCTAAGGCTTCGACTGCTGAGGATGTTGGTACTTCACGGAAGCGTCGTCGCACCGGTAGTGACTCGTATCGTGAGCCGGCTTTAGCCGTGGATCCTATCAGTTCTGCCCCCCCCCCCCCTCCAGATATTTCGAGTGATGACGAAGGCGAGGGCTCTGAATCTAGCGAAGATCCCTTCGCTGACATGCCTCGTTTCTTTCCTTATGATAATGAGGAGCCGGTGGAGTTTACGAACTGCGAAGAAGGAACTGACCCGAAGCTTCATTCGCTTACTTCGTCTGATGTCTTCCCTAGCGAAGAGCTTTTGGAAGATGTTACTAAAATCATGGAGGACCTTCGTTTTTATCGCGAAAGGCGAAACCTTGCTTGCGTTGACTCTGGATGGCACTTGAAGTCTCTTTATACTAATCATCTCAAGGTATGTTTTTATTCTTTTAATTATTTCCTTTCATGCCAAGATACGTTTTGTTCTAAAGCCTCTTTTTGTGCTTGAGTCCATTCTGGTTGTAGGCGCCATTGATACCCAGTTCCGCTTCGTTCAAACTCGCCTCAATCGCAACAAGGAGAAGCTTCGCGAAGTTACGCATCAGCTCGCCGAGAAGCGAATGGAGGAAAGGAAGTCTTTGACCGCCCTCTTTAATGTTTGTAAGAACTTGAGGGATGCCATAACTTTTCTTGGCGGTGAGGTTTCGATTTCCCTTTGCCGAATGCTACGGCGTTTGAGTTCGCCGAGTGGATTTTGACGAACTCTGGTTCTCTGAAGGATGTGGCCAGGAATTACGGCGTCGTTGCTGGGGCTGCTGGTATTGAAGAAGCCTTCGCGCAGCTAAGCCTGTCCGGGGGTAGTGTCGATCCAATATTGGATGATGGCTTCGCTATTTCGACCGAGATAGAATCCGTTGCAGGGGTGGCTCGACAGTCGGCGAGGAAGTTGATTCCTCATTGGAGCGCTGTTGGCCCTGGACGTATTTCTGCTCTCTTTGAAGTCTCTGCCGGAGGACAGAACGCAAGCCCTTCGGCCGACCAGAATGCTAGTTCTTCAAGTGGTCGGGGTGCCTCTGACAGCGAAGGGTCTAGTACTTCGAGTGGGTCTGATGATAACGCCACCGAAGAGTGACTGTTGTTCTGTTTTGAATTTTGTAGAAAACTTTACTTTAAACGAAGGTTAACTCTGTATATTTATTTAGTTTGCCCTTCGATTAATGTATTTGGATGACCTCATTGGTCTCTGCGCGATATCTGAAATTCGTTTTTAGTATTTCTCTTTTGCGTTTTCTTTCCCTTGTTTTTGGGAGAATATTGCCTGATCGAAGGCTTCTTCTTTTGAAGCTTCGATTCGTGGGGAACAATGGACTTTTTTGCCTTTTGTTCTTTTCATATCCTTTGTGGACGCAGTCGAAGGGTGTAAGCTTTTTGGTGCTTTGTCCTTCGATTTCTACTTTTTTTTATGTCCTCTTGGACGCGATCGAAGGTTGTTGGCTTTTGGCGCCTGGTCTTCGACTTTTGGCCTTTGATGACTTTTTCTTCCCTTTTTAGGGGATGTCGTATGTTCGATTTTATCCTTTAGGACGGTTAACGCAAAGAACGTCTTTAGAAGGGAAAAAATTGTATTCTTCGGTCCTGCCTCGTTAAAAACCTTGCTCCCTTCGGAGGGATTCCCTTTTGCAAGGAAAAGAGTATAGGCCGGTTTTTCTTTTATACATGATATTTTTTCAGCTTTTCTACATTCCATGTGTGACTGACCTCCTCTCCTTCGGAGCTTAGCAGCCTAAAAGCTCTTTCGTTTACCGTTGCCTTCGCTATGAATGGCCCTTCCCATTTGCTCTGTAGTTTTCCAACAACCTTCTCGTTTGGCTTTCGCCGAAGTACCAGATCTCCGTCTCTTATTCCCTTCGGCCTGATGTTTTTGTTTTTCCATTTTTGGGTTTCTTCTTCGTATTTCTGAAGGTTGAGAACAGCATCGTTGCGAACTTCGTCCAAGTTTTCCTTCGAAGTTATAGTTGACTCGTCAGAGTTTCCTGCTAGGCTTCGTAGTGACTTGTTTTGTATCTCTTCCGGTGTCATTGCCTCTTCCTCGAAGAGTAGCTTGAAAGGACTGAAACCAGTTGATCTAGATAGAGTTGTTCTTAATGATCAGAGTACTGAATGAAGCTCCTCTGGCCATTTTCCTTTTTTTATGTTAAGTAGCCTCTTTTGTACTGCTTCGAATATTCTTTTATTTGCACTCTCGACTGCTCCATTTGATTGAGGGTGGTATAATGATGCGAAGCGTAGGTTTATCCCCAACGATTCGCAAAATTCTGTGAATAGATGACTGTCGAATTGTTTCCCGTTGTCCACCACTATCTTTTTCGGTACTCCGAATCTGCAGATTACTGTTTGCCACACGAATTTTTCATGTTTTCTGAAGTGATCGAAGCTATTGCTCTGAACTCGATCTACTTTGAAAAGTAATCCATTGTGACAAAGGTGTATTGGAGATTTCCTGAAGCTATTGATAGTTTCCCAACTATATCGATGCCCCATTGGTAAAATGGCCAAATGGGTTGCATCAGCTGTACTTCTGCTGCCAGGCTTCGCTGATGTCTTGCGAAGAATTGACATTCAGTGCATTTTTTGACTATTTCTTCCGCGTCCTTGGTGGCGGTTGGCCAATAGAAACCCATTCTGTATACCTTCGCGACGAGAGGTCTTGATGCGATATGAGATCCACACATGCCGGAATGTATTTCATGAAGGAGTTACTTCCCGTCTTCTGGTAGAATGCATCGCAACCAGGCCTGACAGACTCCTCCTTTGTATAGTTGGCCTTCGATTAATTTGTAATTTCTTTCCTTTTGTGCTATTCTCTTTGCTTCGGCTTCGTCTTGAGGTTCATACTGATTATTGAGGTGGGCTATTATTGGAGCCCTCCAATCCTCCCATATCTGGAAAAGGTGGTGAATTTTTCTTGCGGATTCTTCGGCGGTTGACTTATTTAGAATTTCAAAGAAAACGTCTGGGGGGAGTCCTTCGCCTTTGGCGGCGGCCTTCGCTATAGCATCTGCTTCTTGATTTAGATTTCTCTTTAGGCTTTGCACAGTGAAACCTTTGAAATATTTTTGCATTTTTATGACCGCTTTATGATACTTGATCAGTTCTTGGTCCTTCGTCTTGTAATTGTTTTCGACTTGATTTGCTGCTACTTCGGAATCTGTGCTAATGAGCACTCTTCTTGCACCTAAAGCCTTTGCTTTGCGAAGCCCCAACAGTACTCATTCGTATTCTGCAATATTGTTGGTTGACTGAAAGTCCATCTTGACAGCATATCTTAATTTGATTCCCGAAGGTGACGTTATTATTGCCGCTGCTCCGGCTCCTGTTGCTCCCCATGCACCGTCAGTGAATATTGTCCAGCAAGATTCTTCAATTTGGATAGAAGCTTCGGGAGTAGGGGGGTCCATTCTGCTATGAAATCTGCGAGAGTTGCTACCTTGATGGCTGTTCTTGCTCTGAACTCGATGTCGAAGGGTGCCAATTCTGTTGACCACTTTCCTATTCGTCCAATCGCCTCCCTGCTTCGCTAGTCTAACTTAGCATTGCTTAGGATTGTCTCTCGCCTTTTATTAGAGAGAGTGGAATGCCTTCGTGTGTGTCGCACTATCCTTATTATTATTAAACCTTACCCCTGCATTGGAATGTGGTTATATCACTTATCGTTTGTAACACCATGAACATAAGTACTCTTGTCAACCATGTCTTCCTTTGGGAAAATATAAATACGATACCCTGGAATACTCTCGGGTGAAATGCTACAACGGGTTATCCGTCCGCTTGCGGATATTCTATTTAACATGACAAACCTTATAATTCATATCTAGTACTTGTTACTAGTTGTGGATTATTTGGTTAAATAGTGCAAGTGAACAATTCCATAACCCCCGGCGTCTCCCCGCGGTCGCGTGTTTCCCGCGTGACCGTAAGAGACGCCAACAAGCATTTCTGGCGCCGTTGCCGGGGAAGACATTGGTTAACAAGAATACAATGATTGTTCATGATTACACTTGATGTGGTTTAACCATTGCCCATGCAGGCTAACCTTGATCTGTTTTCTCTTTGATGTGAAAACAGGATAGTGTATGCGTGGATTCGACTTGCCGAAAAACTTCGTTGATAATCCCGAGTCACTTGTGAGGAAGACTCGACACCGCGTCGTCGTCTCCCCTCAAGTACTCTCGACAAGCGAACCCGCATCTTCTGCACCATCTACGTCAAACGTCATGGCTGAAAAGACCCTTCGTGAATACTCCGCGCCCACCGTCGCCAATGTGCCCATTGGACCCAACGTCGACGTTGGTGACGCCGGACTTAACATAAGGTCCAGCCTCATCACTATGGTGCAAGCCATACCCTTTTGTGGGAAGGCTTCCGAGGACGCCAACTCTCATCTCCAACAATTCCTAGAGATATGTAACATGTCAGGCACGGGAGAAGGCAATCAAGATGCTATCAAGCTCCGTTTGTTTCCGCTCTCCCTCCTTGGGAAGGCGAAACAATGGTTCTATGCAAACCGCGCCAATATTGACACTTGGGACAAATGTTCTACGGCATTCCTCGCTAAGTTCTTCCCGATGGGCAAAACCAATGCTCTTCGTGGAAGAATTGCAAGCTTCCAGCAAGCAACAAATGAATCCATACCCGAGGCATGGGAAAGGCTTCAAGAATACACATCAGCCTGCCCACACCATGGGATGGAAGAATGGCTCATTCTTCAACACTTTTACAACGGGTTAACACCAACAGCCCGTGGACATATGGATGCCGCTGCTGGAGGAGCCTTCTTCTCCAAAACCGTTACTCAAGCAAAAGATCTTATAGAGAAGATGGTCTCCAATCAAGGGTGGAGCGATGATCGACTCCAAACACGCTCAAAAGGCATCCACCCTGTCAAGGAAGTGGACATGTTGTCCGCCAAACTTGACCTTCTCATGAAGCGTTTGGATGAACACACTTCAAGTGGTAGTGTTCGTGCATTGGACTCACACATGACGTGTGAGGAATGCGGGGATACGGGCCATATGGGGAAGAATTGCCCCCCACACCCAAGAAGATGCGTTCTACATGAACAACAACAACGGGTATCGTCCAAACGGAGGTCAAGGATATAATCAAAATCAAAATAGAGGTAACAATTTTCCTGGTTTTTACAATAATCAGCCCTCTTTGAAAGATTTGGTTCTTGGCCAAGCTAAAATTAATGAATCAATCAACAAAAAGCTTGCTGCCAACGATAAAGTTTTAGAAAATATAAATTCACAGCTAGAAGGTTTTTCTTCTGCTTTCAAAAATCAGCTGAGTTTTAACAAAATGATAGAAACTCAAATAGCTCAGCTTGCTGCTCTCGTTCCTTCTGCTAATTCCGAGCAGATTCCTGGGCAACCAGAATCTCTCATTGAAAAGGTTAACCTTATCACTACGAGAGGGGAAATGTTCTCTCGTAAGACTAACCATGCAGGGGAGAACAGGCAAATAGGAGAAGAACCTTCTACAATAAAAGCTGATCCAGGCTTTCCAGTAATCCCTTGTGCAATCAAGAGATTCCACTTCAACTACGCACTGTGCGACCTTGGGGCCAGCGTGAGCATTATGCCCAAGGCAATCTTCGAGCAATTAAAGTACAAGTTCCTCATGCCAACAGCGATGCGGCTACAATTGGCCGACTCATCCTTTCGCTTTCCAATGGGGATTGCGGAAGATGTGCCTGTATTCATAAGAGGCCACACCGTCCCGGTGAATTTTGTGGTGCTGGACATGGATATTGACAAGGAAACACCCCTCGTCTTGGGACGTTCCTTTCTTAGCACCGCGAAGGCTCAAATTGATGTTGGGGCCGGAGAAATCCGTTTCTACATCAATGAGAAGGAGGAGAAATTCGAGTTCCAACCCCGAAAAGAACAATGCTCGATGATCAAGATCAAGTATGGGCCAAACCCCTCAAACATCAAAGAAGTTGAAGTGACCCCGAGAAAGACGGATAGTCTCATTGCTCTTTGGAAGCAAATTGACAAACGTGAGAACCCGTCATGGTACCAACCCAAGAAGCCCGCAACAACAAGGCCGGGGTTATGGGTCAAGAAATCAACCCCTCAAATTGAGAAGCCACCAACACAACCCAAGATCAAACAAATGTGGCAAGTAAAGAAGGTGCAGCCATCTTCATCCTCTTCTCCAAGGACGGGGCCGGCACCTCAAGAATGAAACGCGTGGAGAAGTCCTTGCTCGCCGGACTTAAAACGGCGAAGCCCTGGCCGACAGGATAATCGGCATTATCATTTCTTTTGATTCCTTTTTGATTTTTTCCTTTTCAAAACCACCACTTGCATTTAAAAACTTTAAAATCACCCTGCATATTTTATTTCACCACAAGAAAATTTTTTATTTCAATCGTTTGAATTTTTCCGCTAGCATATTTGAATTTTCATCTCGCCATGCATACAAAAAAAAAAAAAAATTAATCTCCAAAAATATTTGGTTCTTCAAAATTTTTTCACTCTTTTGTGCAAGGTTTTGGAGTACCTCTGTACCACTACAATAAATTTTCCACATGTTGGGATTTTTCCGACACTTTCTCTCTTCTAGTTTCAATTTTTCCGAAAACCGTTTGAATTTCGAGGCATGATTTTATTTGGAAATCTTTCTGAGCAATATTTCCGAGGATTTACTGGACATAGCAGCCAAGGTCATAAACCATATGACCGTTGGAGGCCATGGGCCAAGAGGGGGAGCAAGTGGTCCCCACAGGGGTTCGGCCGACCCCCATTTGCCAGGTCGGCCGACCTGTGGCAGCCACTACTGCCCCCCATCTTTTCCACAACGGTCATATTCCCCCTCCAACGTTCAAAAACGGCTACATTTCGTGCTATAAGTTGGAGTGGCCGGCCAGAGGCTCTCTCCCCCTCACACACACTCATTTCATTCCTCATTCACTTCACTCTCTTGCTCACAAGGTTCTCCTTTGCTCTCACTTTGTGCTTGCCTCAAAATTCTGCATAAAAAAACTCCTCTCCCTCTGTTCTTTCAGTTTGTGCTTTGATTTGTTTTTGTTTGTTTCTTCGAGTTGCGATTTTCTTGCTTACAAGAACAACCGACGGTTTCGCCGATTCATTTTTCCCTAACATAACCCGTTCGGAGTTTTTGTTCTTGTGTTCTTGCTCTCCTCGCTGCAGCCATGTCGGGAGCGAAGCGGCTGTACGGATCGTTGAAGAAGTCCCTAAGCTCAAGCTCAAGTCCAAGCTCTTCACGCCGAAGCACACGCGCGCGCCCCGTGGTCGAACCACCGCCAAGTCCACCACATGCAGCCGAAGAAGAGAGCAACAACGAGCATCATCTCCTCGCCGACACCGACCTCGACTTGGTGGGCGAGCAAGAGACGAACGCCTACGCACTTCTTCAAAACCGTATCTTTGCTCCTACGCGAGCATTTGACACGGAGCTGCTGCAACAAACAGGTATGGATGCTGAATTTTCTCGAGTATTCAAAGCTATAGGGTGGAAAGATTTTGCTAGTGTACATGAGCCGGGTTCCCGCTTGCTTACACTTCAGTTTTTATGCACCCTACGAGTAGTAGATGAGGGTATTACTTTTCGGTTTTTCTGGGAAGAGTACCGTTTGAAATGGAAGGACCTTAGCATGATACTCGGCTTTAATACTCGCTGCAATGTTGATATTGATAATGCCCTTCCTGATTTTTCAAAGCTTGCATTTTGGGAAAGGATTACGGGTTTTTCAACTTGTGTGCAGCCTAGAACTAATCACATCCATCACCCTACTCTGCGCTTTTTGCACATGTGGATTGGCATCACTCTTTTTCCTAGGAGTGATATTAGAGTTGTGCGCGAGGATGAAATGAAAATTCTTTACGCTATGGTTGAGAAAATTAAAATTTCTCCTGTGCAATGCATGATTCACCAATGGCTAGATAATTTTGGGATAATGGGACCTATCGAGTGCACTTCGTTGATTACACGTATCGCTGCAGGAGTAGGTGCTTTGCATGATGCTAATGTTGAATATATTGATACTCCTCGCATGCTCATAAACAAAGATTATCTTATTCGCGGTCATACACTTAAGCGTGGTCCAAATGATTCCCTCATATTTTATTTTGTCGGGTATACAAACGAGTTTCGGTTACCTAACCCGGATCTTCGCTTGTATACCTGCAAAAATCTAACCATTGAGCTCCAAGAAATAGAGAGTGCGCGCAGGAGTATTTCTTCTCGCAGGAGGACGCGCAGGTCGGAGCAGCCATCAAGTTCCGAGGCACCCTCACCGCAGCCCATGGCTCATGGCGGCCCGGGGTATGGTCACACCGGGTATTTTCCCGGTGCATACCCAGCCCCGCCACCACACATGGCCGGGGGCTCGGCGTGGCAAACCTCGGGGCATGACCCAAGGATGTTCACTCCGCAACAACAATGGGAGGAACACTCCTCCGACTCTGGTGCGACTCAAGGTTTCCACCTTGAGCAAGCAATGAACAACCTCTCCGAGCAAATGGGAAGGCTCGAGACCACGGCGGAAGACACTCAATACGCGCTGAATCAACACATCCTACAAACCCATCAGTGGCAAGAACGCACCGACACCCAGCTCACCAACCTCACCAACATGACGGAGCAGGGACAAGCCGATCTTTCGGCTTACTTTCGCCACATGGGGTTCAATCCACCAAACCCATGAGCAAGAACAAGCTTGGGGGGGAGACACCATGCCCCCCGCTAAGGTATCATGTATCGCAACTTGTATCCTTTTCCTTTCATTTTTGCTTGTTCCTGTTTCTCATATGAAAAACAAAATAAAAATAACAAAACTAAAAAGAACAAAAATAGTTAGTGTAGTTCTTTTTATGTGCTGTAAAAATATTTCTTTTCCTTCTATGTTGAGATGATGAATAGTTGCTCTGCCGTATTTCTCTCTTGTGCCTAGTTTATAACTTAGTACTCTCCAAGTTTTGAGTTTGTTGGCTGAAAAATACTTGCTTAGAACCTGAAACTTGTGGGTAGCATACGCTTGCACTGAACCTAAGTTGTTGTGAGAGATGATATGGTAAAAAGAGCTGATGCAATCTTGTTCCAAGTTAAGCTTGAAAACTCCGGAGCTTTTTGTTTTCGAAAATCATAAAAATTTATAAGTTCCTCAGTGATGATAAATTCCTACCAAAGCCATATGTGGTACTTAATGAAAAACCTTACATATGCTGCTTGTCATTTGATTGAGCTTTATCAAAATTGTGTGGCCCTAGTGAGATGCTCTCCATACTCTCATGATCAAGATCACGTACACTTTCCACCTCATATGCTAAACTTCTACACAGGAAGTTAGCAACATTTCATACCATCCACCAAAATAAAGACACTCCTCACAATTTATCACCTCTCTTGAAATATCAAAATTAGGCATGGCTATGCAGAAGAAAGAAAGAAAATAAAGCTCACAGAAGATGAGCATGAAAAGAAAAAGAAAATTTATCTGCTCTCATTTTGAGCATGGAAAAAGAAAGAAGAAAAGATAGCCATGTCCCAAAATATAAAATAAAGAGAGGTGAACAAAAAGAGGAGTAGTCACTTACACCACCATTCACATATACACACTTGCACATCTTGATCTTTGATTGTATGGCTTGCTATCTCCGTGGATCCACTCTTTTGGTTTTGCAAAATATGAATGCAAGTATGCCTCTCTTCATATCCTACCTTGAGCTCCACAAAAAGCCTATTAGATGTAGGATGAGGCAACACACATGCCTTGGTGAGGAATGAAAACACCACTTAAGCGATTCGAGAGTATCACTTGAGGAACTTGGTTTTATTTTTGAAAATATTTTTTGAAAACCTCCGGAAAATAAAAGCAAGACAAGGAATGAGAAAACAAATGCTCGTACACCGTTCTCTCTCTCAACCGCCCAAGGTGAAGTATAAAGCAAAAGCCCCATAAGTACTAAGGGAAAAGGGTGAGTTACCTTGGCCAACTTATTCAACTCAAGGATGAGTATCTTTGTTATACACTTGGTCCCTTTGAAAAGTAGGCATTGTAGCAACTCCTGATCAACAACCTAAAGTCCTACTTCTTGCTCGGGACGAGCAAGGGGTAAGCTTGGGGGAGTTGTTGACGGTCGTTACGGACCAATTTCGACCGTCAACTAGCTCAATAAACAAGAAGGACTGGACATTCTTTACACGCACTTTATTTAAGAATAACCTATTTCCACATGTACCTCTAGATTTTAGTGTGCAGATGGAATAAGGGTGAAATCCAGGTGAAATCATGCCCCAAGGCGACGAATCAACACTTCTACAAAACAACGTTCGCCGCGGGAATACAACTCCAAGACAAAAGGCCAAATCTCGTCAAAGTCCAACACAACTAAGGCCAAATGCACCTGGACCAGAGAAGTGGACCCAGAGGGGGAGCCACCTGCCAAAGCCCAGCCCAGGAGGGGCCAGGCACAGGTCGGCCGACCCCCCTGGCCAGGTCGGCCGACCTGGCAGGGTGGCCCCCTGGGCCCATCTTTCTATGCGGTTTGTAACTGACCTCTGGAGGTCGGTTCCCCCTGCATTAAATGCCACCGACCTCGGGAACCGCCTCAAAGTTGCCAACCTTCAAGGACTATATAAGGAGGGGTACCCCCCTCCTTCCAGGACACACAATACACAAGGATCATTCCCTCCTCCTCACACTAGAGCTAGAGGCAATTCTAGGTAGTGCTAGGCTGAGTAGTGGGCTGCCCTATTGCTCCCAAAGTCTTGTGGAGAATTGGGTAGCACTCTTGTATCCTTTCTCTCTCTTTGTAAGACTTGTTATTTAATCTATGGAATTCAAGTAATCATATAGTTGTTATGAGCTTGCTAGTTCTACCATGATCTTGTATGATCGTTCGTTGTTCGTTCATGCTCGTTCATCGTTCGTTCATCGTTCGTTCATACTCGATCATCGATTATTCTTGAACTTGCTTAATCGTTCATCGTTCGTCGCTCGTTCTTGAGCGACGAACGCTTATGCATGACTTAGTGCTAGCTTTGATCCCTTTTATCTAGTTTATGCTAGTTAGGCTAGTTGTTCTCGTGTTTAGGCATCGGGCTCATTGTCCTGCAAAGGTGCTCTAGATTTATCACCCCGTCGATCCGAAGGGTTGGGGGTGCCTCGAGGGATCTAGAGTCGTGGTTAGTAACGCCGGCATGGTGCCGGGGTAGTCTATCCACCCTTGGGTATGTGCGTGTCCCACGGTTTGTAGAGGTAGGTGGCAGGAAGTGACAGCCCTGTCCATCCAAAGGAACCCTCCACGTTCGGGCACGGCATAGGAGTACGTAAATAGGCCGGAGTCGCGAGGCAGACCTTGCGTATGCCGGATCTCCCGATGTTGCCTAGGCATTAGACGCTTGCTTGCGCTTGCATGACGCTAGATGATAGGTAGAGGTTGTGCACGCTATATGAATGTTGTACCTTTGGAGTAGTAGCTCGCTAGTCTAACTTAGCATTGCTTAGGATTGTCTCTCGCCTTTTATTAGAGAGAGTGGAATACCTTCGTGTGTGTCACACTATCCTTATTATTATTAAACCTTACCCCTGCATTGGAATGTGGTTATATCACCTATCATTTGTAACACCATGAACATAAGTACTCTTGTCAACCATGTCTTCCTTTGGGAAAATATAAATACGATACCCTGGAATACTCTCGGGTGAAATGCTACAACGGGTTATCCGTCCGCTTGCGGATATTCTATTTAACATGACAAACCTTATAATTCATATCTAGTACTTGTTACTAGTTGGGGATTATTTGGTTAAATAGTGCAAGTGAACAATTCCATAACCCCCGGCGTCTCCCGCGGTCGCGTGTTTCCCGCGTGACCGTAAGAGACGCCAACACCTGACGTGTTGCATATTTCTAGGAATTGTTGGAGATGAGAGTTGGCGTCCTCGGAAGCCTTCCCACAAAAGGGTATGGCTTGCACCATAGTGATGAGGCTGGACCTTATGTTAAGTCCGGCGTCACCAACGTCGACGTTGGGTCCAATGGGCACATTGGCGACGGTGGGCGCGGAGTATTCACGAAGGGTCTTTTCAGCCATGACGTTTGACGTAGATGGTGCGGAAGATGCGGGTTCGCTTGTCGAGAGTACTTGAGGGGAGACGACGACGCGGTGTCGAGTCTTCCTCACAAGTGACTCGGGATTATCAACGAAGTTTTTCGGCAAGTCGAATCCACGCATACACTATCCTGTTTTCACATCAAAGAGAAAACAGATCAAGGTTAGCCTGCATGGGCAATGGTTAAACCACATCAAGTGTAATCATGAACAATCATTGTATTCTTGTTAACCAATGTCTTCCCCGGCAACGGCGCCAGAAATGCTTGTTGGCGTCTCTTACGGTCACGCGGGAAACACGCGACCGCGGGGAGACGCCGGGGGTTATGGAATTGTTCACTTGCACTATTTAACCAAATAATCCACAACTAGTAACAAGTACTAGATATGAATTATAAGGTTTGTCATGTTAAATAGAATATCCGCAAGCGGACGGATAACCCGTTGTAGCATTTCACCCGAGAGTATTCCAGGGTATCGTATTTATATTTTCCCAAAGGAAGACATGGTTGACAAGAGTACTTATGTTCATGGTGTTACAAACGATAAGTGATATAACCACATTCCAATGCAGGGGTAAGGTTTAATAATAATAAGGATAGTGCGACACACACGAAGGCATTCCACTCTCTCTAATAAAAGGCGAGAGACAATCCTAAGCAATGCTAAGTTAGACTAGCGAGCTACTACTCCAAAGGTACAACATTCATATAGCGTGCACAACCTCTACCTATCATCTAGTGTCATGCAAGCACAAGCAAGCGTCTAATGCCTAGGCAACATCGGGAGATCCGGCATACGCAAGGTCTGCCTCGCGACTCCGGCCTATTTACGTACTCCTATGCCGTGCCCGAACGTGGAGGGTTCCTTTGGATGGACAGGGCTGTCACTTCCTGCCACCTACCTCTACAAACCGTGGGACACGCACATACCCAAGGGTGGATAGACTACCCCGGCACCATGCCGGCGTTACTAACCACGACTCTAGATCCCTCGAGGCACCCCCAACCCTTCGGATCGACGGGGTGATAAATCTAGAGCACCTTTGCAGGACAATGAGCCCGATGCCTAAACATGAGAACAACTAGCCTAACTAGCATAAACTAGATAAAAGGGATCAAAGCTAGCACTAAGTCATGCATAAGCGTTTGTCGCTCAAGAACGAGCGACGAACGATGAACGATTAAGCAAGTTCAAGAATAATCGATGATCGAGTATGAACGAACGAAGAACGAATGATGAACGAGCATGAACGAACAACGAACGATCATACAAGATCATGATAGAACTAGCAAGCTCATAACAACTATATGAATACTTGTATTCCATAGATTAAATAACAAGTCTTACAAAGAGAGAGAAAGGATACAAGAGCGCTACCCAATTCTCCACAAGACTTTGGGAGCAATAGGGCAACCCACTACTCAGCCTAGCACTACCTAGAATTGCCTCTATCTCTAGTGTGAGGAGGAGGGAATGATCCTTGTGTATTGTGTGTGTTGGAAGGAGGGGGGTACCCCTCCTTATATAGGCTTTGAAGGTCGGTAACTTTGAGGCGGTTCCCGAGGTCGGTGGCATTTAATGTAGGGGGAACCGACCTCCAGAGGTCGGTAACAAACCGCCACAAAAAGTGGGACCCAGGGGGCCACCCTGCCAGGTCGGCCGACCTGGTCCAGGGGAGTCGGCCGACCTGTGCCTGGCCCCTCCTGGGCTGGGCTTTGGCAGGTGGCTCCCCCTCTGGTTGCTCTTCTCTGATCCAGGTGCATTAGGCCTTGGTTGTGTTGGACTTTGGCGAGATTTGGCCTTTTGTCTTGGAGTTGCATTCCCGCGGCGAACGTTGTTTTGTAGAAGTGTTGATTCGTCGCCTTGGGGCATGATTTCACCTGGATTTCTCCCTTATTCCACCTGCACACTAAAATCTAGAGGTACATGTGGAAATAGGTTATTCTTAAATAAAATGCGTGTAAAGAATGTCCAATCCTTCTTGTTTATTGAGCTAGTTGACGGCCGAAATTGGTCCGTAACGACCGTCAACAGCAGACCCTGCGTATGCCGGACCTCCCGAAGTTGCCTAGACATTAGACGCTTGCTTGCGCTTGCATGATCTTAGATGATAGGTAGAGGCCTTGCACGCTCTATGAATGTTGTACTTTAGGAGTAGTAGTTCACTAGTCTAACTTAGCATTGCTTAGAATTGTCTCTCGCCTTTTATTAGAGAGAGAGTGGGATACCTTCGTGTGTGTCACACTATCCTCAACTATTGAACCTTACCCCTGCTTTGGAATGTGGTTATATCATTTATCATTTGTAACACCATGAACATAAGTACTCTTGTCAACCATGTCTTCCCTTGGGAAAATATAAATACGATACCCTTGGAATACTCTCGGGTGAAATGCTACAACGGGTTATCCGTCCGCTTGCGGATATTCAATTAATATGATAAACCTTATAATACATATCTAGTACTTGTTACTAGACGTGGATTATTTGGTCAACAGTTGTTGGCGTCTCTTACGGTCACGCGGGAAATACGCGACCGCGGGGAGACGCCGGGGGTTATGGAATTGTTCACTTGCACTATTTAACCAAATAATCCACAACTAGTAACAAGTACTAGATATGAATTATAAGGTTTGTCATGTTAAATAGAATATCCGCAAGCGGACGGATAACCCGTTGTAGCATTTCACCCGAGAGTATTCCAGGGTATCGTATTTATATTTTCCCAAAGGAAGACATGGTTGACAAGAGTACTTATGTTCATGGTGTTACAAACGATAAGTGATATAACCACATTCCAATGCAGGGGTAAGGTTTAATAATAATAAGGATAGTGCGACACACACGAAGGCATTCCACTCTCTCTAATAAAAGGCGAGAGACAATCCTAAGCAATGCTAAGTTAGACTAGCGAGCTACTACTCCAAAGGTACAACATTCATATAGCGTGCACAAACTCTACCTATCATCTAGCGTCATGCAAGCACAAGCAAGCGTCTAATGCCTAGGCAACATCAGGA